>JANIJI010000008.1:3595000-3747500 GCA_024500535.1 Leptonema lineaticorne | reverse complement strand
AAATACACGTCGTTACAGTCTTATTTCTCCATAAAATACTCGAAAGCTTTATTTGAGTTCACTGAACATACATATTAAGCATCTTATAAAACGATCTATGCGTATATAATTTATTACACTGTCACACATAACATTATATATGTAATGATATAATATCTTTATTTCAGTATTAACACTGAATATGGCAGCATCGAACAGGAGTACTAATGATAAAAATATCCTGAATGAAATCTATGGAATTAATTGAAGAAATTTTATCGTATACAATTTTGAATCGTTTAAATAATCTGATATTTATAAAAAAGTGTTTTTAAATGAACAACAACAACATAGCAATGGGTGACAATGAGCGCATTCGTCTCGTTGTATTGGGTGGTGCAGGTGTTGGAAAATCTTGTATAGTCAGAAGATTTCTAACAAATTCATATTCGGATAAATATCGTAGTACCGTTGAAGATTTATACAGCAGAGAATATGATTTGGGACATACAACTCTCAAGGTTTACAATCTGCGACTGGAAAAATATGAACATGTCACGTTATAAATTTGTTCTGATTTTATTTTCAAATGTTTCAGGTTGATATATTGGATACAGCAGGTGATATGCAATTTCCAGCAATGAGAAGACTGAGTATTGCAACGGCACATGCATTTCTTTTAGTTTATGCGACAACTTCTAGTCCATCCTTCAACGCTATCAAACAATGTTTTGAAGAAATACGAGAGCAACGTCCAGATTATCAAGTGTGTAACATGTAAAAAAAGTATATATATATATTTCAGATGCATAATTAAAATAAATTTATTTACATATAAATATTCTAGGATATTCCAATTGTTGTTGCTGGTAATAAGCACGATCTAGCATCGACTCACAGAGAAGTTCAAATAGAAGACGTGTCCGAATGGATTTTTTGTGAACTTCCAAAATTAAGGTACTAATATGAACACTGTTTTCATGCAAGATCATCATTAATATTTTCGTATTAAAATTATTTCAGAGCTAAAGTCTTAGAATGTTCAGCGAAGAATGACTTTAATGTGAAAGAAATTTTCCGCACATTTCTGACATTATCTAAATTAATGCCAAAACCCGGAGACGACACCACAGGTGGATTAAAAAGACGTTCTAGCGCTTACGTTAGCGCTACTAGCAAAGGTAAAAGTTTTTCATGTTATTTTAACCCTTTAAATACGGATATTAATCGACTTTATAACATATAATTATCATCACTAAATATACAGCCTTATGAAAATGTAGCATTACAAGCATTCATAATTAAATTATAATCATATTTATATAATCAACCAGGTAAAAATCGAGCTCCCAGCCCAGCTGAAGGTAAATCAAATCATTTGGCAGCAAGCAGTGCATCTGAAGGTTTAAGCGGTGGTGATTCCAAAGCAAAGCCTCGTTCACGTTCTCTTATTCGCAGATCGTCCAGAAAAACCAAACAACAAATGAGAGATGCTCAATCTAATTCTGAAGATTGTAATATTCAATAAGAAATTTATTACTTTACTGTATCAACGTCTCACCTATGAAATACTTTATAATATCTTTTAAAAAAAAATGCTATTAATATCAAATACTAATTGTGCACTCCCCTTCTAACTAAAAAACACTTAACAGTATTCTAATATTTTCTGATTAAATAACCACATCTATAATATTCGTAGTCTATATGATATCTGTTATCAATCAAATAGCTTTACAATATTTAATAAAAATAAATTATACTCCATCGCTATACTTAATATAAAAATGCATGGTAATTCTACTATAAAATTTATCGTATCTCAAATTAATTACTAATAAAATAAACAATACATATTGTCTTCTGATATCTACATGGATTTTCTGTATGAAAATAATAATATTGTATTAATTCTATAAGAAATACTACTAAATAGAATCATAAATAGTTTCATTTTCTATATGTAACTTTTAAACAGAAAATTGAACTATTTGTGATTCTATTTGTATTTTTCATTTATCACTCAAATACTTTGAATGTATAATTAAATTATGATACAATCGAATTTTTAATATTAAATATTATTAATACTATATAACATTCATATCTTAAAAATTACATTTCAAATCTATTATCTATCAATAAAACATTCTGTGAAATTGTTAATGCAGATAAATATTCAAAAAAAAATTTTTTTTATACAATAAAAATATATATCATATAGAATCCCTTGCGAGTAAGATAAAGAAAATGTGTGGGCCAAATTATTAGATTGTTATTAATTTTAAGGAAAATATATATCGGAATTAAATATCTACATAATTGATTAATTATACACCCAAATGTACATATTGATTGATAAAACTTAAATTTAAAAAAAAAAATTCATGTCATATTGTGACGAAAAAAAATGGAAATATACGTGCATATCTCACACTATCCAAGCATTTTGTAAATATTTTTGTAAAAAAAAAATGTATTGAGATAATAAATTTTAATGTCCATAAACTTACGTGATGTTAAAAAAAATGTATATTACATTTAAATATTAAAAGTGTATTTATATGTGTTATAAGTTCTTGCTATTGACGTTAAACTGTTGAGTTTTCTATTTTATATTTATGATAAAATAAAGGGCCAAATTTAAAAATTATATTAAAAAGACCTTTGGATCGATGAACAACAAAATAAATAACAAAAAAATCTAATTTAGAAAATAAATTATATACAGAAAATTTCTAAAGTATATAGCTAACATTATATATGAAATATTAAACTAGTTTTATTTGAAAAAAGTAAGAACAAAAACTTCAGGAATTTATAGAACTACAATAAAAACACACTCATAGTACTGATTATATTATATAATAAAACTAGTTGACTTTAGATATAATTTGAAAATAGTACTTGAAAATATCATAAAGATATATAGAAAGAAACTGTCTTTTTTTTATTTGGCCCTATTAAGTAAAAAATAATATGTATTATTCGTTAACAATGTTTATTTATATTTTTAAAATTATTTATTTAATAACTTGTCAAAATGAAAGGTGTGATGAAAACGGTTGTATAACCTTTATATACATTTTATATATGTAAACGTAGTTTAAATTCTTATATGTCTATATAGAGAAAGACATAAAAGTGATAAATGTACCATAACCGAGTTTACAATATTTTACTGCTTTTTAATATAAAAAAAGTATACATAATAAATACACAGTGGTTTAGTAATACTAAAGCATATAGCAAAAACTGTGTTGATTAATTTATATTAATGCATATTTAATCATAAAAGTATTGTTGTTGTTATTCAAGCAAATATATATTTTTTTCCAAATTCCCAAATATGCCAGACTAGCATCAATTTCAAATTAATATTACAAGTAGGTAATACGATTGAAATATGTGCTAAAAAGTAATAAAATATTTTTTTTTCAATTTTTGATTTGTAATTCATTCCACAATTACCATTTATATTTAATAATTAAAATTCAAAATGCTTTCGTATTAATTTATGTTACGCTATACCACTGAGTATACGCCTATATCATTTAAGTATATGAGTGTATATGTATACAAATTTATATTAATAAAAATATATAATTTGTTATGGTGAATAAATAAATAAAAAAATCAATGGTAAAATGCTTTTATTAATCGTATCTGAAAGCCTGATATCACATTTATTTACTTATATTATAATATATATATATACTTTAATAATAAAATAAAAAACTTGGCAGTATAATAAATTACATTGAGTATGTTGTTTTAGATGTCTGTGTAGGAGCTAAGAGTTCATCATCTTGACTACCAACACATTTTCTGATATACTGAAAAAAATATATTTAAAATGTTAAAAACAATGTATTTTAAACATGCTGTAAAAATTGTGATAAAAACTTATTAAAAACTATAATAAATAAAATTTAATATAGTTATTATACCATTGGGTTGACTTGTATTTGCTGATCCATTTCTAAAATATGTTGATGCAAACGAGTACAAATAGCCATTTGTTTTTCTATATAATGAAGAGTTTCCGGAGACGCATATTTCTCTGGACTGTCTAAGAAAACAACCATACCGTCTTTTTGATTTATAACAGCATATATTTCTCCATCTTCAATCTGAAGTATATTTGTATGTTTTAAAAACGAGATTAATAACTAACACATTACGTTAGAGAGCAGAATATTACGAACCATGTTAAGAATATAACTTTCTGCCTGCGCTGGACTAGCTAATTTAACTCGACTAGCCACATCAGTTAAAGATAAAGTAAGGAAAGTCTTTGTCAAACATTGAATATTTTTCTTATACATTGACGATAACACCTAAAATAATAGGTTTATAAAAAATTTACTTGATAAATAACTTAATAGAAATTCAAACAAAATAAAATCTTACTTGATTAACAAGACCCATATTATTATCTCTTTCAAACGTTTCTCTATGTTTCTGAATAACTTGTTGAATCGTAGTAGTTACGGGAGGTTCTGCCAATTCAATATACGCTGAAGATAATGGCTTCAAAAAACGGCCTACTACATGAGTATGGGATGCATATTTTGGAATAGGTTGAATCTATAAAAGATAACTCAGAATAATTTATAGTTTCTTAATAGTAAAAACTCAATAATTAAACTAAATTATTATACCTTTCCATGCAAAATAAGCGAAACAAGTATATATTTTTTATAAGCCTCTAACATTATATGAGATACGGCAACCGCCGGTGTTGTAATAACAACTTCAAAGAAGTACAATGCTCGTTCATAATTTTTCATTGCGGCAAAAATCATTCCACCATAGTAATAACAGAGAAGAAAATGTTTACAGTCATTCTGTCCTCCTTGCTAAAAATAATAATATATTTCACAAAAACAACTTTAATTAAGAACTTTCTAGATAAAAATAAAATTGTATACCTCAGAACTAATTCCAGTAATATCAATTTCCAAAAATTCCAAAGCGGGTTTCATACATTTTGAAAGTAGACAAAGTTGATATAAATCGGCATGAACTGATGTAAGTTGAGAATCAAAAAGTTGAATTTTTCTAATAGCTCTTTTTAATAGTTCTATTCCTCTAATAGCTTGTCTTGTTTCAACTAAATAATTGGTAAACGTGTGACAGAGATCGCAAACTACAAATATAATAAATAAATTAATAAAAAATCTTATCAATATGTAAAAAAAAACTATATATAACGCTGAAAATAAATTAAAATACGAACACATTTCTGGAGCAACTCTCACTTGTTCACCGCTACAACCGGTAATAAAATCTTGAATTTGTTCAAATAAGGCGCTATCATCAATATTACCAGACTATAATAAAAATATTTGATAAAATTAATAATTTCAATATATAACATAACAATAAAATAATATTAAACATACTTGAGGAGTCGAATATCGAGCAGACAAAACGGCTAAAACACCTAAGGAGTGTTGTTGCACATCTAAAGTTTCTAATACGGTACTTAAATGCATATTGTTTCGTTGCAGTAGTTCCTGTGATTTTGTAATCAATTCCATTACCTCATTAAAACTACCTAAATAACAAGAATAGAAACGTCAGAATGTTAAAATTATATTTTTTTGTTAAAAATTAGTACTAAAAATATATATGATCTTTTTATATGACAAAATAGAAATGTAAATATTAAAAATTTTAAAACAAAAATTGAAGAAATATAAATCATTACAAATACAATTATGGTTATAATGAATAAAGTTAATATTCATTATAACCATAATTTCATTATATATACCCAATTGGGTAGTGCATTAAAACACTTTGTTACATTCATGATAAAATACAAAAATCTAAGATATTATAATAATTATTTAATTAGAAAATAAAATATATTTATAATTGGTGTGCAATTTTGAGGTTATCCCCGCAAAAAGTCATGATCGACAATATATAAGGAATAAACGGTTCGATTAAGAATCATTCAAAACAAGCAGCGAAACCAGGATGTTGAATTACAAATATGCAAAATGTGCGCATATTTGACATATTATTTTACAAATATGAATGAAGGCAATGAAATTTTGACAAATATTACAAAAAAAAAACGAACCGGAAGCACAAAGCGCCCGCACAGCGCTCACAAACTGCTCCAATGGAGACGCCATACTTTTATTGATCAGCTTTTCGACGAACAAATCGCGATCTCTAATAGCGTCAAAGCAATCGGAGTGCAACTGTCAAATTCTTCGCCGGCGAGCTTGGCAGTCCAAATTTAGCGTGATTCACGACCATAGTCATAAATCGGTTTTCATTTAAAAATTAAATTTTTTATTTTATTATTATACTAATTAAATAACAAATTTTGCATTTAAAAATAATTCAATAAAAAATTAAAACTAAATTAAGAGAAATATATTTTTATTATGAAAATTAAAAATATATCTTTTAATATATATAGCGACCATTAAAATTCTTTTATATATTTATAGTTCTTTAAAATATTTATTTTTTTCTTAACATAATTCTGTTTAATAATAATAATGTATTTATATTTAAATAATATTACAAATAAATAAATAATGAAAATATTATAAAATGTTGAAATATGGACGTAACTGCTTGCGTTCCTAAACTACAGCTGGTTGAATGTCACGCCGTTGACGGTTACGTTTGACATTATGAGTGATTTTAGTGCGTATTTCATCATTTTTTTTCTCTATTTATTCTTGAAATAAATACTAAATCTATTAATATTATTGATGTATATTGCAGATATATAATATATATAAAAATATTTGTGGAAATATAAGCCATTTTAGGATTTCTATTATCTCATAACAAAATACGTAAAATGACAGAAACCAAGGCTAGTGTAAATTTTTCGTGCCAGCGCTGTTTACAACCTTTGAGATTAGACGAATCCCTTGGAAGACTCGGTGAGCACGCTTTAGCGGAATTAAGTCTGCCCGTGACCAGAAGAACCGATACAGATAGGGAACTTCGTTCTGCACCTTTAGATCATTATGTACCTCCTTATAGATTACCCGAAGGGCCGACAACGTCGTCTGTGCCTTCCGCGAGTGCGCCCACCAGCGGTTTTATGCTTATATCTGATGATGGCGATGCCGACTGTTTAAGTCGACAATTGTATCTTAAAGCGACATTATTCGATACTTTATCTAATAATTCTGATGTTGACCATCCTCTGTGTGACGAGTGTACAGATTCTCTATTACAATTAATGGACAATCAGCTTTTGTTGGCTGAAGAAGAATGTAAGGATTATAGTGATTATCTTAAAAAAATTGAAAACGAAAAGGACGATTTAGATTTGGAAGCTTTAGAAAAAGAATTATTGGACTGGAAACAAGAAGAAAGGCGATTACTAGATGAATTAGAAGCTCTTCAAAACGAAGAAAAGGATTTAAAAAATGATATTCTTATACAAGAAAATGAAAGAGAACGTTTATGTAAAGAACAAAATATTTATCTTAGGGAATATACGAGATATAGGAAAGATTTGATGAATTCAGAAGATCAGGCAAAATATTACGAATCGCAATTGGCATATACTCAATCACAATTAGAGAAATTAAAAAAGACAAATATATTCAAGGCAACTTTCTATATATCATATTCGGGTCATTTTGGTACAATCAACAACTTCCGTCTTGGACGCCTTGTCGATGCTCCCGTCGATTGGTCCGAAATTAACGCGGCATGGGGTCAAACTGCTCTTCTTTTATCATCATTAGCTCGAAAAATTAACTTTACATTCCAGCGATATAGACTTGTTCCTTTTGGAAATCATTCGTATCTTGAAAATTTAGAAGATCATAAGGAATATCCATTGCATGGTGCAGGTGGGTTCCGCGTATTATGGGATTCTAGATTTGACACAGCTATGTTAGCGTTCTTTGACTGTATGCAACAATTTCAAGAACATGTACAAAAAGGAGATTCTGAATTTTGTCTTCCGTATAAAATGGACAAAGGTAAATTCGAAGATCCAGCCACAGGAAATTCGTATGCGATAAAAATACAGTTTAATTGTGAAGAACAATGGACAAAAGCTCTTAAATATTTACTGACGAATCTTAAATGGTGTTTAGCTTGGGTATCTTCACAATTTGCCGAAGACAAATATGATTTATGAAAATGTAAATTTAGCGTGATTAATTTAATATGTGCATATTTTTATTAATAATGTACATGTTTAGCATATTTATGTATTAACTAATAGATTCTAAATATAATGTCTTTCAATATTTGATATATTTTTGTTTAATAGTAAGATATATATATTATTACGCTTATTTTGAAATTATAATGTAAAAATAAATATAGATATTTAAATGTAAAATTTGTATTGACGTGGTAATTTAAAATATAAGATCTCTTTATTGAATTTAATGTTTTAATAAACTTACTTTTACAAAACATGTATATTAAACATGTATTTTAAATCATAAATTTCGAATTAAAGTACGAGTATATAAGATTACATTTTTATATTTCTAATCTTGATACATTCCATTGCCCAAAATGAAAGCAGAGGATATGATTCAATGCATTCCAATGTTAACTGATTTAATACTTTCATTAATTTGTCTTCAAAATTACTTGGAATATGGTAGTGATTTTCGGAAGATAAATTCCAATTCTGGTCCACAATCGTATTATTTTGTAATAGTTCACTTGTTATTACTGATTTAGTCATATCAGTAATTTTAACCAGTTTAGATTTATTTGATATTTCCGATTCAGTAATTTCTACTTCATTATATTTATAAAATAATCTTTCAATTATTTCAAAAACAAAGAACAATTTATTGAAATATTCTGGATTATCAAATTCTATAATGTCTTTAGAACACTTTAATTTATTTAAAAATTCTTCCAAATAAGCAATAAGTTTCATTAGAGAATTGTTTATAAATATTGTAGTATTATTAAAAGCATAAAATGATTTTAATTTGTTTCTCCATTTTAGTTCCTAAAATTACAAACACAACTGTTACACATTTTAATAAAATAAAGCACATACAAATGTATTAAAAAAAAACTATAAACACATTTTGTGCTACTTCAATATTCGTCGAGAATAAATATACTTACCATATGATTTTCTGAATTGTTTAAGAATTCATTTAATATTTCTTCTACCATATCTACAGCTTTATTAATGGATGGTATAAAAACATTTTGTTTACATAATATGCAAATTGTTTTTCCAAAAATATTAGAAATACTATTAAACAGAAAATCCTGTGAAGATTCATGTGGAACCTCGTATAAAAAATTCACTACAATACTCAAAGCATTATCTAATTTATTTAGCCTTTCTGAAATATAATTGCAAGTCAATTATTATTACTTTTATATAGCAGATCAATTTTTAAATAAATCAGTATAAATTTATATTACTTTCTACATTAAAACCTTCATTTTCACTTTTTTGTGACAAATTCACTTCCCAAGTAGATTGAGTATCGAAACCAGAATCTTGGGACATCTCTTCATTGTTGACATTCGTTATATTTATGATATCTCTGACAGCTCTTATTAATTTTAAATTTACTTTCGTGTTTTGTTTAACACTATCTGTATATGTATCCGATTTATTATTTTCATGGTTGCATTCTTCGTTTACCTTGGGCGTTTTTCCAATATTAAGCAATTCTAAAAAATCATTTATTTCACCCACATTTGATTCAAAATCTTCTGTTGCATGAAAAAGTTCCGTTCTTGTTTCATCTTTTAACTTGTTTTGGATACATTTGCAGAATTCTTTAATCGATAATTCAGAAGGTTTACTTTTTATTATCGAAACAGCGAGAGCCGTGAAACACTTTCTAAGAAAATGTTGAACTGAAAACCAATATATAAAATTAAAACTGTAAATTAAGGTAAATCTATAAAAATATACATATATTTTCACAGATTTTCACGAATGTTTTACTAAATAACGTTTGATAACAGTACCATGCGAATTGCGCGCCTCCATATTGAATAAGAAAACTGGATATAACAAAGCATTTTTAAAGCATAAACGTAACATTAAAAAAAAAATGTTAACTTTTTTAAATTCAAAAATCAATAATTAATTATTTCGAGTGATATAAATATTTTTATCCTTATAGTATGAAGAAAAATACCTGTTTTTAATTTTTAGTACTTTTAACAATTTTGTTCTTTTTTTCATATCTATTATATATGCAAAAAAAAACGTGAAGTAAATTATATCTTTAACATTAATTATATATAAAAACGAGATATTTTAATTTCAAATATTTTTTAATCAAAGTTAAAATAATATATATATATATATATATATTGAGGGGTAAGATATTTTGTTTAAAAAAATATATAGTCCAGATTAAACATCATGTATGATAAAATACTTTTCTGCTCTTAAAAAAAATGCATGTTCCATTAAAACAGTAACTATTGTTGAATCTCTTATATATATTTTAAGTTCTTACAAATATGTCAGATATCAGCTATATGTGTAAGTGTAGGATAACCACTTTTGGCTAGTTTTTTATGAAAGTAAAATTTTCGCAGTAATTAACTTCAACAAGATTTGTTCAATGTTAATTTTATTTACATACATAAACATTAAAAAAATTAAACATTTTCAATTAGAAATTATGAAATGACAATAAAACATAAGAGGAATAATCTAAAATAACACTCGGTAACTGTTATAAAATTACTATTTATTCTCTGAAGAATAGTTATAAAAGTAAAGCAGGCAGGCGTACTCGCTCACGAATTCATTGCAACATCACACAACTCTCACAAATTCACCACACACTAATAATATAACATTTTTTAATTTCATTTATTCATCCTTTTTATTCAATTTAGGACAATAAACTTTGATTTCAACCTGAAATTTAACAGTATTTTCAAGAAAAAAACAGTTATTGACAATAATAATATAAATAAAAAAGCACGCAAGTAATTTTATTGAAATTTAATTACAAGTCAAGCAAGCTATACAACCATTAAACTCACATTTCAAAAAAAGAAAAAAACAATTCATTAACATAAACAAAACATTCTTAAAACGATAAATCAATATCCAAACATTAATTGATTGTACATAATATGCATATTTTTTTGACTGTGCATGTATATATAATATTTATATACACATTATATATGATTTTTTTAAATTTGCTATCTGAATCTGTCAAAATGGTGTCAAATTAATACAATATATATATATATATATATATATATATATATATATATATATATATATATATATATATATAAATGTATGCGCAAATTCTAAGTCAATGATGACTATATATACATTATTTACAAGATCAATATTGGTACAACATATATATAAAAATTATTCATATTTGACATAATTTTTGACAGAAACGTCAGGCTGATGCGGCCACTGATTGCCTTGAGCGTCATTGCCATTGTTATTTTGAGGCACCCAATTTAAAAAACCGGCACGCTGATGCGAAACTGGACCCGGTTGAGCTGGTGGACCCTGGTAACCTTCGACGGGCACATTGTTCACTATACCCCAACCGGGTTGATTAAGCGCTGCGGCAATTAATGCCTGATTTACAGGTATCGAATTGATATTCAGCGGTAAATTAACATTAACAGATTGTCCGTTTCCATTATTAGCAGCGGGTTGCGCATTTACACCTCCACCGTGACCGTGACCATGCCCAACGTTTCTAACACTGACCATTTCTAAATTACGTCCCGGCCATTGACAGTTACCGGAAGCGGCCGGGCTATTTTGATAATTACGCGAATGCTGATCCCTATTAGCACCTTTATTAGCCCTACTTTGATGGTATTTATATTGATCCTGTTTAGGAGATGCATTCGAGACATTAACAGAAACGCCTTTAATTATATGATCTTCTCCGCAAAGACTCTGCGCCACTTCCGGATCGAGAAAAGTGACAAAACTGAATGCACGGAAAGGTTTTGGAATGAAAACGTCGGTTACTTGACCGAATTTTCCAAAATATTCGCGTAAATCGTCGGCGGTTATATTTTCTGTACAACGACCGACGAACACTTTACTGGGCACTTTTGGTACTAGACCTTCTTTAGAGTTCGGTATTCGCACATCACACCATCTACCGTCGATAAGATGTCGTTGTGCGAGCACTTTTATCTGTGCATCATAGTCATAAAACTTAATAAATCCGAAACCTTTCGATGAGCCTGTTTTGGGATCGCGTTTAATTTGCACCAAAAGCAGGTCACCGAAGGTGCGAAAGTAATCGCGCAGAGCGTCCTCGTCCGTTTTCCAAGGTAATCCGAGAACGATGAGATCCGAACATCGCAATTTGTGGGGACGTTCCGGAGGATCTCTCGCCCTGGGGAAAACGCAAATGTATTTATGATGTCCCCAACCGCCGTCGGGCGGGAAGAGTCGATCGCCGGCCAATCGAAGTCCCCGTAAACCCCCATTCGCGCATCTAAATTTTAGTCCGCAGCATCCGAAGAACTGTGCGGCGACGGTGGACAACAAAAGCGACCCGTCGGCTTCGAGCGGAACCTCCACGGGCTCGTCTGGCTCTTCCTCGCACACCTGAAATAATAAAAAAGTTATATAACTAAAACGATCCTTCAAATATTTGTCTATATATAAATATGGGAAACTAAGTTTAAAAAACGCATTCATTATAATAAAACTACACTGACTATGGTAAAACTGACGTTATTACCGACGAACGCGTACACGTTTAAGTATAAACGCTAACTAATTTAGCTGGCAACCTCGTTACTTATACTTTGCCAAAATCTCACAGTTGAGCAATAAGAATATATATTATCGTTCATATAATACGTAACGGCATTATGTTAACAAAATCAATAGATAAGGTTTAACTATAAATACTAATATAAACCGATAATTAAAAGAAACGAATATGCGAAAACCCATAATTACAAATTTTATTAAACGTTTCGCATACGTATTACATAAGAAATATTTTAATTATAACCGAACATATTGATAAATTAAAAATAAAAATTTTAGAAATGACAGTTCGCATATAATATATACTGCATATATTGAAAACGTCAGAATCGCGTTAAAATGAGTTCACAACATAACCTAAGGTTACGATAAACGTCAAACGTTCAAGATAATAAGATCGCTCGACCTGCAGGTACTGCACCGGTGCGGACATGTCAGCGCGAAGGCGATCCGGTTTCGCCTCCGCAGACTCGCTCTATAGTAGGAGTCGAATTCGTCGAGGCTCCTACTCCTCCTGCTCCTCCGTCGCGGGAAACGCTGGAGTTGAAGCGAGTCCTCGCCGCGCCCATCGCAATCGCGACACTCCGACGCCGCGCTTCCTCTCGCCTCTCTTCGCTCTCCTCGCTTTCCTCGCTCTCCGACCTTCGACCGTCCAGAAGACGCTTATAAATACGCGTATTCGTTTATGTGCGAGTGTGCGTACACGTTTACGCGCGTGTGCGTATTTTTATATACGTACATGCATACATATATATATAGAACGTTATCAGGATCGCGAAGACGGCCGCCGCATTATGTAATTGCGGCGTCGAACGGACCGACGTCGAAGTGGAGCGTTGTCAGGAAACGTCTCCGTCGACGCTCATCGTCAGCGTTTCCATGCTATATTTATTATTAGTATTATTTGTGTTGAATGCGCGCGACGCACAACGAAACGACGCACAAGCGAACGCGAACGACGGCGGCCTCTGCGCGAGAAAGCGCACGCGAGAAAGCGCGAAAGAGCGCGCGCCGTCTTTTCTTTTCTCTTATAATTTTATTTCATTTTATAATTATAATTATTTACTATTTTCTCTCGCGACATATTCTTTTTATTATCCGTTTATTTACCGGGGACGTTTCGATCGGAGGTAATATTAATGAACGCCGACTAGAACGTGCGAGAAGTCGAATTATTATTTTTTTATTTTAAATCGAGCGGTTCGAAAAATATTTTATCGCTTATGGCCTCGCGTTTTCTCTAAAATAACAACCATTTTATCGCGCGTTACTTTAAAATTTTAAATTGTTAAAAAGCGACATTTTATATAATATTTATCGCTAGCTAAGATTTTACGACAACAACAAAAAATACAATAAATAAAATGTTATATCGAGTTAAAACTATAAGACGTCGACTTTCGTCGGATCGCTTTTTATAATAATGAACGATTGAATTTAGAAAATATTTAAGAGTACTCGTACGACTTTCGCATTCTATAATAATAAATTAACATTTCGATTATTATAAAATATTTTTAATAATTTTTATAAAATATTTTTAATAATTTTTATAAAATATTTTTAATAATTTTAATAAAAATAATTATTAAAATTGGAAAGCGATAAACCGTCACAAATATAGAAAAAAAAAATAAATCCATTTTATATATTAAATATACGTATTATATGAAAATTTACTTATAAATTTGTCGATTACGATAAATAAGATACGCGTTATATTTATTTAAATATCAAATTAATGTTTGGACGTAGAAGTTCGTCTTTATAGCGCCGTCAAACCATGTAGAGATAAACAAATAATTTTCGTGCAAAACAAAGTTGCAATGTCGAAAGCGAACGATGGAATTTGCCGAACGTGTTTAGGATCTCGTACCGCTTCAGGGGATGAAACGTCTCGTTTCGCCAAACTCTTCGCGCCTCCGTCTCCCGGGAGACCGCGAATTATCGACATGCTAACGCAAATCGCTCTCGTTCAGGTTCCACTTTTATACAAATGTTCTTTAATTGTTAATTGAATATATTTCTATTTTTTTTAATATTATTATTAAATTATTTTTAAGCAATTTTTCGTATTTATTTGATTTGTTTATTTTTCCCTGAATATTTCAGATTATGGAAAATGACGGTTTGCCGTCCTTAATATGCTTTAAATGTATTAAAAGTACATATAACGCTTTCGCATTTAAACAATTATGCGAGGAATCCGATACGAAATTAAGAAATTATTTAGATCTCGATCGATCAGATATCGCTCCGATGGTCATTAAAAATGAACAATGTGATAAAGATTGTAAATTAGACGAAGGGTTTCTCTGTTCGTCCCGTGATGCCGTTCAAGATAAAATAAATTTCGACGAGATGAGCGAAACCGACGATCTAGTATGCGGAACTATGGAAAATCATATGGACGATTTACAACCGTTGAGTGCAATATCGTTTAATGTTAAAGATGAATTTGGTCGTGACGCTTGCATTCCCGATATTGTCAATAAAAATATACACGTGGACTCCGCAATCAGGCGAGATAAATTAAAATCGTTATTAGATTTTAAATGTATGAATTCCGATGTAAAAACCGAATTGGAAGTAAATATAAGTGTTTCTAATGAACAAAATTCATCTTTAATTACCTTACAACACAAAAAAAGATCGTTTAAAAGTCAAAATGAATTCTCTAACAAAAAATCTAAAAATAAAAAGAATTTATCTTTAAATAGTGATTCTGTAAAAAGTGATTTGGAAACAATTCATTCTTGTGCAGAATGCGGAGATGATTTCCCTTCTTATAAAGAATTAAAGCAACACATGAAACTTCATCATGAAAAAAAAAATGCGCACGTTACTTGTAAAATATGTAATCAAACATTTGCTTACAAACAAACTCTCACTAGACATATGAAAATTCATCAAGAAAACACTAAAAATAAATTATGTACATTTTGTGGAAAAAGTTTTCTAAGAGCGGATGACTTAAAACGACATACAAGAATACATACAGGCGAAAGACCTTATTCGTGCGATCAATGTCCCAAAAAATATAAGCAGTCGTCAGAACTTAAAGATCATATGAAATCGCATTCCACTGCAAAATGTTACATGTGTACGGAATGTGGCAAAAGTTTAGCAACTCGTAACGGTTTGTATATACATATGAAAGTGCATCGCGGTGAAAAAAATAGGGAATGCAAGATATGCGGCAATAAATTCGTTACAAATGGAGAACTAAATTCTCACATCAATCACATTCACTCAAGAGAAAAACCATTTGAATGTTTATACGATGGTTGCAGTAGGGCATTTACAACAAAGTTGTCACTCAAAACCCATTTAAGAGCACACACTGGCGAAAAACCATATCAATGTACGATTTGTGGTAAAGCACTAGCTACATCGTCATCTTTGCACGAGCACAAGAGAATTCATACAGGTAATTGTTTTATAATATAATCTTAATTCAAATTAATTTAAAATCGAACATTCAACACTACTTATTAACATACAGATTGCATAAAAATGTTTTACACATTTTTATATCGTTTAATGCAGTTTATCCTTAGAATTATTGTTTCAGGTGAAAAACCAAAAAAATGCAATATATGCGAAAGAAGATTAGGAAACTCGCAAGCCTTAAAAAAGCATATGAGATTGCATACGGGTGAAAGACCATATCAATGCAGTATATGTTTTGAAAAGTTTATATGTGCATCAACTCTAAGTACACATATAAAAATTAAACACATGGAAAAACAGCATAGATGTTCCATTTGCCATAAAATGTTTGCTCTTGGTACAAAATTAAGACAACATATGCGTTTACATTTAGACAAAAAAAATTACAAGTGTGATCTATGCAATATGACTTTCAATCAAAAATCAAAATTATTTCAACACATAAAGGTTCACGAGAACGATAAAGAAATCGATGTCAACATATGCAGAGAGGAGACAAAACAAATAAGTTTAAACTCAACTCCAATAACACAACTTAACATGTCTAACATGATTTTATCCCAATTCATGTAATACGAACATAATTATTTATAATATTTATTTTAAATTATTTTATATATAGGTAGGAATTATATTTATATATTGATGTTGTGTTTTTATAAAAATAAATAACCATAAAAATGACACTCCCTTTTTCTTATAAGGGTAAGAATATTTAATTGAAAATGTAGATGAGATAAAAAAACAAATAACACTCCAATATAAATTATTATATTTAATATTACCAAAATTAATTAACAATAAGCTTACTATATTCTGTCATAAACTGATTAATCGCTGTATTATCCAGAAAAGAACACGCTCTTTTATATATTGAACCACATTTTCCTGGGTGACCACTTTGAATTTCAAATTCTATGTATTTTAACCATATATTTGAATCACTTTTACCTAATTGTTGAATTGATAATTCGTAACACTGTCGAATGCGATGTAAATTTGGCTTCTCCTCTCGTTTTTCAATATCAATCATTACATTATGTAATTCTACATTAAAAGGTGGATTAATGGAAATTGTTTTATATTTTTCACGAACTACATCGATTCCACCATGTTCGTGAAAAGCTTTTAAAAATAATGGTTTCACTACAAATGCTGTTTTGGGTAATAATGTCAGACTTTGCTCATACAACTTTTCCAACTGTAATGATAAGTATGAATCGATTTTTTTTAAATAAATACTGATAAATTTAATATTAATTTTGTAAAGATATCTAAACAATACGTACAATTGATACATCTGTAACATATTCAATAACAATTTTCCAAATAGGACCCATATTTTCCGTAGGAATGGCTAATTTAGCTTTTTTAAACAAATCTAATAGATCGTTGGCGTTATTTCCGCATCTCTTTAAACGTTCTGACCACAAAAGTACAGACGTGGGTAAATAGACACAGGCTTCTTCTAAAACCTACAAAATTAAACATAAATAATTATAATACTTATTTTGTAATATTATATGTATTTTAAATATGCAAATACTTAAAAATATAATATTTACATTGACAATTTCCGTAAGTCCAGTTCCTGAACCTGAACATAAAATATCCAACCATATTTTATAATACTCTTCGTTAAGGAATTTCATATTATGTCCTTTAGTAAAAGCATCATTGATGACTTGAAGTTTATCTTCTGTATTTAAATTATCATCTGTGATCAATTTAACAGTGTTATTAATATAACTTAATACCGATTTTCTTGTATTTATCTATAAAAAAAAAACATAATTTTATCATATAAATTCGATAATATATACCGCTTATAATATATATGTAAATATATACATACATGTGATATTGCTGTTTCGTGAACATTTATAAAATTTTGTAAATTTGTAGAATAACGAGAAGAAAAACATTGTGTATTAAATGATCTCCAATTAAATTCAAATACATCCTTCTCCTTTGCATGCAACAATTGAAAATATAAAATAAAGATAATGATTATTACAAAATAAATTCGATAATTAGTTAATATAAAAACATACTTGTAATTCACAGATCGCGATAAAGCTCCACGTTTCAATTTTATCTGCGTGATTTTCCCAAAGTTTATTAATCAATTTCTTTCTCAAATCTACTGCAAATTTAAAATCGTCCAATATTTCACATAATTTGATTATAAAACTGGTTTCATCTATATTTTTGAGAGCGTTGTTCAAGACAACATCAACACGCTTCATTTGAGTGTCCTAAAATTAAAACGATATTAAGTTTTCTACGCGAAATAAATATAAAAATCAAGTTTTAAATTTTACCAGCTCAGATTCAGATTCCAGTGAAGCTTCAGCAATAAGAAGTTCTATTCTAAATAAATCGACAAATAAATCTTCAGAGTCTGCATGTCTTTGTAAACCTTTTAAAAGGAACTTTCTGGCATTATCTATATTATTACTTTCTTCATATTCCCATCTTCCAGCAAGTTGCCATATTTTCGGTTTATTACCATGCATCTAAATATCAAAATAAACGTTAAATATATGAGCACTGACATCAGTTCTCAAAATTTGAATAATAGTGAAAACTAACCTGTACAAAATTTTCTAAATATGAAGTCACTGTACCAATGAAATTAATAGATTTACAAAAAGTCATGAAATTTAACCAAACTTCCATGTCATTTCCAAATCTAGATATCATTTCTTTATATAATTTAATCACTCTTTTTGCTATGTTGTATTCTATATCATTTTTTTTATCTTTTATAAAGTAATTTTCTCTTCGCAGTTTAATGTCTTGTAGAAGAATACACTCGTACGCTATATATTCAAAAAAATCATCCTTACACCTTATACGTCTGTGTATTTTGTATTCAAAATCCTTTCTTTTCTTTGTTATAATTCTGAAAATAAATAAATAATATTATTTATATATATATCCACATTATACTTAAGATAATTTTATAGTGTTTTTTAATACTTTATTTCTTCCTCAGTATATAAATCTATTCTTTTCATTTGCTCCAACTCATTTATCATTCCTTCTATACGTTGATTTACAATCTCTGCCATTTTTATATGACTTACAGTACACTTAACAGAAAATAAACACTTGGTTATAAACCTAACGTTTGGTAAACGTCAAAACCCACGTGCGCTATGTATTACCATATGACAAAAATAGTAATTACGCACTGGCAATACCGAAAAAATAACTTACTTCGAAATTATGAACCTAAATTACAATTTTAATTTAAGTTAAGTATTAAATAAAAAACATCAAAAATGTCTGTTTTTAATATGACTAAAAATAAATCAAATTCTTTAATAGTAATAAATGTCAAAATTGTGAAAAATATTTATGTTTAAAAAAAATACTTTTTTTAAATATACAAAAGTATAAATCACAGTTCATCGCGAATAGAGCATTTCCTTTAGATTTTATCGAGTACAATATGGTACTGATATTTATAAAATTATTATTTATTTTCAAAATATTTCTAATTAGCAAGTAATTTAATAATGCAAATAATTAATTAATATATGAATGTAGAATGAAATAATTTTGATTCTACAAAAGCTTAAAATTTATTTAATTTTTGTATTCTGGTGTACAAAGTGCATCTTTCAGAAAAATAATAAATCTTTTTTTTTTCAGTAATCCATATTAACCCTTTGTAATCGTACATCAACAATGTGTTTCAGTATTCCACTTATATTACTTTCAATAGTTCGTATTAAATCAAATATAATAATGAAAAAAAAACTAAAATGTTGAATGAGTAATAAAAAATAAATATAAAAATGAACTTATTCATAATATAATATAATATTGATAATTCATTTAGAAATATTTTCATTTTATACCATTATATATTTAATAATTAAATCAAAGAAAACATTTGTTAAAAGTATTTATTCTGACAAATTGTTATTAAATATAATATTGGCATTACTATTTTATTTAGAAAGCCAAATTAATAATAAATTACAATAAAAACACTAAAGCCAATTACTCTTATACGAATTAATATAAAAACATTATTTTGGTGTAAAATTTTTTATACAAACAAAACTTAATTCTAAATAACGTTGAAAATTTGACTTATAAATTTAAACATCCGTTTTAAAAGAAATATTCAAAGTAAATTCGTTATATTATCAGAAGTAAATAAAATTATTTAATTTCAAAAATATATCTATTAATTCGCAAATATCTAATTTTCATTTAAGAATAGATAAATTTATAGATGAATTTTGTATCAAAAAATATACTATAATTATTTTGTCACATCACTTTAAATACTTTGATGCCCAGTCGGTCCGATTGAGAAAATTCGATGCCTTTAAACTTGTATCTTCTTCACCAATTATATATCCTGAAATATGTATTCAATAAAATGTAACGGAACAGATATTTTACTGGATCAATTTTTTATTGAAAAATTACCAGGATTTTTATGAATTGGTCCAAAAAGGGTTGTGTCTAGTTTTTGTCCAGCGTAATATCTAGATGTACTTAAATACTGTTCCAAAGCACTTTTTTCCCTTTCCTTAAAATTTGCAATCAAAAATAGATACAATATACAATATATGTATTATATTGAATACAGTATTTTATATTAGTAAAAATAATTTACATTTTTAGATGACCAATCATTCCAATCACTCATTATAGGATTTTTACGGGGTACTATTGGTATACCGTTATTACTTGTCTTATAAGATATAAGTTCTGGTATATTTTTTTGTCTCTTACTTGGTGTATTATTATGATTTCTAAAATATTTATTTAAATTTAGAATAATTTCAAAAAACATATTTGTATAAAACTTATAAAACGGTACTTTAACGTTGAATTTTGTCCAGCAATATATCGAGAATTGTTAAGATACTGATTTCTAGGACTTGGTTGAGATGATTTTAAAATATCATCTATGTTAAATAGATTTTCATCATTCCATGTGTTTCTTTTATTAGGTATATCGTGATTGGTAATTTTACCACTGAAATTAAAATTAATTTAATATATTTTTTAGTTTATGAAAAAAAAGTTAAAACATACTCACCCAAGTATGTGTGCAAATTCATCATCAGAATTACGATCTTTTTCATCATTATTACTTGATAAAATTGGCAATAAGGAGTTGTTTATTTTGTTTTCACTTACTGGGTTTTGTATTTGACTTTGAACATATCTTAAAAAAAACATATACATTTTCCTCTTTATAATATTGAAATATTTAATAAAAGTTTTATTTATTTTAGTATATTTATATGTAGTTTTTTTTTAATTTAATAGAAAAACATATAATATTAATGTAAATAGATAGTTCAAATATTTTTCATGTTATTTTACCTGTTTCTTTTAACAGATGATGGATTATATGAAGGAACCATTGTTGATGGCAAAACTTGAACAGTTTGCACTTTTGTTGTTGGTATTACAAATGGTAATCCAATGTCTGTCCTCTGAAGTGTTGGCTGATGGAGTACTACATTTACTGTATTAGTATTAGTAACGTAGTTGTTGTAAGATTTTCCTATGTTGCTAATATTCTTAGAATAAACTGTATTAGGTGGTTCATTGTTGGCACTTAGTTTACCACTGGATACATTCGTTATGTTAACAAGTTTATTGTTGATGATTATTTTATTATTCATTATAGAATTATTTATCGTTTCGTTATTGGCGTGTGCTGATAATTGAATGGTACGTTGTAAAGTATGAATATTTGATGTTGAATTTCCCAATTTATTACCTAGTTGAAAGTATGAATACCTGAAAATTATTCACTTATAAAATGAATAGTAAAAATTGTTTTAAACTAATAATTTGCACGAAATATACCTTAAAGCTTGCTGTGCTGTTGGTCTATTTTGTGGATTCCAAAATAGCATTTCTTCAATAACTTTTAGGCCGTCGTTACTGGCACCTTGAATAATATTTTGAAGAGGAACTTTAGAAAAAATTGGAAATTTGAAATTCATTGAACTGGCTAGTTGATACCCTTCTGGCCAATCATCCTAAAAATTCCGTTTAAAATTTTATATTATAAATATTAACGATATATTCACATTAATTCAATATACCTTATTTGGTGTTCCTAATACTGAACATATTTTAAAAATTTCATCAATTTCACTATTTCCTGGAAATAAAGGTCTAAACGTATACAATTCGGCCATAATACAACCAACAGCCCATATATCAATTGGACTATTATAATTTGTTGAATGTAGCAATACTTCCGGTGCTCGATACCTAGAAATTTATTTAAAATATAATTTCACTAAAATAATAAGAACAAAGAAAGATCTTTGCATAAATAATTACCATCTCGTAGAAACATAATCTGTATAAGGTGGTCTAGATCTAATTTCTCTAGCTAAACCGAAATCAGCAATTTTAACTAAATCAGGACCCATACATAAAACATTTTCCGGTTTCATATCTCTATGAAAAAATCCGTGTCTGTGAATGAACGCTAGACCTTGTAATACCTAAATCAATAATATATAAATTATAGAGCGTTACAATAATGGGATATTTATTATACATTTTGATGAAAATTACCTGATAAATCATATTTCTGATCACAGGTTCTGGGAAATGTTTTTCTCTATCTTTGATCAATTGATATAAATTT
This sequence comes from Leptonema lineaticorne, assembly GCA_024500535.1. NCBI lineage: Eukaryota > Metazoa > Arthropoda > Insecta > Trichoptera > Hydropsychidae > Leptonema > Leptonema lineaticorne. The sequence continues at coordinate 3,724,668 of JANIJI010000008.1, read as the reverse complement.
TCTTTCATATATTCAAACACAAAGTACAGCACATCATTTTCTCGAATAACTTCCTTTAACTTTACGACATTCGCGTGACTTAATTTCTTCAATGACTGAATATATAAAAAGTTTTCATAACATAACGGAATATTTATTATATAAAGAAAATATATGTGTAATATTAATAAATAAGGAGTATAACTAAATTATTTTTAATTATCTTTTACATAATATAAATAGGTATCATTATTTCATTAGTAAAATTATTATTAGTAAATTATTATAAAATGAAAAATTGTCTTAGAAAATGGTAATTAATAATAAAATAGATTGTAAATCATTTGGTATGGTACTTGTTGTCACTTTTCTTCTTTAGATTGTAACACTAAAAAGTTTGTAAAATTTATTCAGCTACCCTTTCAAACCTTTACTTTTTCATACTGATTTCCAATTTCATTTTATATTAAATTATCATTTTTGTTATATTTAAAATTGTTTCAATTTTTTAATATAAATATTTCTTTGTACCTTCACTTCTCTAAGATTCATAGCCTCATCCCAAGAATAATATTTTCTTTTCATTCGTTTAATTGCCACTTTTTCACCGGTATCACGCCGCTGTCCCAATACAACACTTCCATAGGTTCCATCTCCCAATTGGCTCAGAGTAATGTATCGATTCATTTTATATACTGATTTTTAAATTTATTCTTTTATAATGGTTTCATATGACGTTCCTAAACAACGAAAACAGTAAAAATACACATCATTCAATGGCAAAACACATATTCAATACAATGGGGAAAGGGTAGAGAACGAAAAAGGAATAAATAAGTATCGCGTGATCACTTCATACGCCGAATTTATTGCGTGCCTCATCAGGCTCGTACGTAAAATCGATTTTCTATAACGTTTATTCGCGTATGAATTGTTAATTTTTATATTTCTCCCCCGTATGAGTGTATGGTCATACATCCTTGAACAGCGGCCAAAACTCGAAGTGTCGTATGAAATATCCGTTATATTTCGAAATTCAAATAGTTGTTCTTAATGATGAAATATTCATGGCCGATTCGCGTTTAAAAATTCAACATAACAACTGACTAATTTCACATATCGTACAGTTGTAATATTTAATAAAACGCTACACGTATCATGAACATAGTCGAATATAATAAATATTGATGAATATTTAAAGGGAAACAATTCATTCTGAAAAAGGTAATATTGATCTTCGGTTCGTTCACACGAGTTTGCAAATCGTTGTTGCGTTTAAATAATAATTGAAATTTGTCATAGACTGAATAAAAATTGATTTTTAATTTATACATAATGGAGAAAGGGAAACACTCGATCATTGTAAAATTGGGTAGACTGTAAAATAGCTTAAATAAACAAGTCATAAGAAAATATTTCGGTATTTTCTTTCCATTGTTGAATTTACCCTTAATTTTATCAAAGGTTAAGGTCGTTTCGTGTTTATAAGAAAAACTCAGCAATTTTATTGTAGTTCAAAACTCAAATTTAGATTCTACATGATGATAAAGGTATTTGTTTCCGGTCACATTTATCCAATTTTGAGGAATTTTACACGATCGATAAAATTATTTGTATTACGAAAACCTCAATATTGATTTTTAAGTACATTAAACTCTTGGTTAAAATTAATAAAAGTAAACGGATGCTTGTTCATATTAAAAATTCAATACATATAATATTATATTTATTGAATATAATATGAAAAAAATTTCTTGTTAGTGTTCTTATAGATATAAACTTCTCGTTTGGGTACGTTTTCTAAGATATATTCTTTTTATAATAAAAAGAAAATAAAACTATTTTCTTGTCTAGACTCTATGAAAGATCTCTAGCCTGCTATATCATTAAAAATACACGTTATTATATTTTTTTTATGAAAATGTAATTGAATTTATAAATTAGAATTGAATATATCGAAGATATTTTAATATTCAATAAACTTTATATTGAACAAGCATTTTCCAATAATTTAAATGTATATATTTCTAAATAAAAAATAAAATAAAATTAGTAAAATTATTGTAAAAGTATGTTAAATACAAAGATAATACTACTAATATAATACTATTGATAATGTTAGTCAATTTTTAAAATTTCAGACAATAATGTGTAATTTCAAAAATTTCTTTTAGTTGAGTTTTATACTCCCCATATACGTCCTTAAGCAAAGCTTTACTGGCCTTGAAGAATTTACTTGAAAATATTGATTTGTGGTTATGACAATGAGATTGAAGTTTTGTTATAAATACCATTAATTAAAATTCTTGGAAACTAATGTAAAATGCACACGAATTTAAAAAAAGAAATATGAATTAGACTATGACCCAGTGAACTCATGAAAAATGTTTTGATCGTTTTTTTTTTCTTCTCTTTATATTTATTGGTTTTACAAACCAAGTCAAATTTTTGAATAAAGAATGATGTAGCAATATCGGTAACGGCCTTACTAGTACTACCTCATTTATAAGTGATTATATATATTTTCTATTTTATAAATATCAAATAATGCAATTGATATTTCAACTATTTTATAAATAGTCGTAAAAAAATCTATTTTGTTTTCATTATCCTAATGTTTTTTTTTTTGTAAAAATAAAATTTCAGACTAGATTGATAGGTAATTTTGATTATGTCGAAACTAGCATAAAAATAATAAACCACAGCTACAATTTGTATATTTACTATTAGTATAAGGATTATATTTCTTAAATTTAGTCCTCTAGTTCTATAAATATATTACATAATATTGTTCAATATACACATAACAAAATCATGAATTCATACGTAGATCCTAAAGAATTGCCATGATTTCAAGTGTTAAGATTTTTGTAAACCCATATATGAAGTTTTTACATTAATTGAAGTACAACAAAATAAAAAAAACATATAATTTAAAATTAATCATTTTAAATCATGGTTATTATATTGATTTGCAGGGGTATATTTATAGTTTCAATAACTATGAAATTATCTCATATTTCGTTTCTGACAATAAAAATATATAATAATAATATTTTTCTACAAAAAAGGTTTCAATAATAAAGAATTTTTATATCCGATACTTAATTTAATATGCAATTAGATTATATGAAATCAAAGTAATCAATAATTTCAATCACATGTCCTTGCTCCATGTATTATATTTATAATATATACATTATAATAATATGAATTCAATAGTAATATTAAATTTAATATTATTCTCAAAAATTCAACACTATAATTATATTTTTCTTGCATACGAGTAATTTTTTTTCCTCTAAAAATCAATTAACATTCGATTGAATTCGTTTAATATGTATCGTTATTAAGAATGACATCATTGAAATATATTGATATTTTTTTTTGTATTCATAAATACGACATTGAATTTGTTTAAAATTAATAATTAGATTTATTGATACAAATAATATAAAATATTACAAATTTTATTAATAAAAATCACAAGATATGTAAAATATACACTATTCTTAACATGGTCAAAATTTTATTTTAATCGAAAATTAAATCAATATAGAAGGAAATAACGAGAGTATATAAAAATATTTAATAACTATTTTTATTTAATAATGTATAAATGGATTTTTTTAAATAAAATACCTTGAAAATATTTTAGTGAGAGTAATGCCGAAATGTTATTTTATACTATTATGTATTGGTTACGTTTCCATAGAAATTTCAATGATTACATTACCACGCCTTTTAATACCGTGTAAATTTTGAGAATATTTCAAAATTTTAAACGATTATTTATTTCATATATGGATTTTATCGAATTGTTTTACTAATATAATAATAAATAATATGTTAAGAGGAAAAAAAATACTGAAAAACTGTTCGTGAATAATTAAAAAAATTAATAAAATAAATAAAAAAGTAAATTATCTATTAATTATACGATATTATGTTAATAATAATTAATTGAATATAAAACTACAAAAAATATTGATAAGGCTAAAAATAAATATTAAAATTTAAATCACTTACATTATTTTTAATAAAAATATTTTTATGTACTTTCTTCTTCTGAAAAAGTTCATGTGATAAACTTTATGTAGTGAGATTTATTCAAATACGTATTATAAGCACAACCTCCCAATATGAAGAACTTACTATGAATGAATCAATAGCAGCCATTTGTAAACAAATTACGCACAGAATTGAAAACTGTTAAATATTTTAGATAAATAACTATTTTTGTTTTAGAATTAGTAAAAACAATAATAAACGACATTAATTTTTCAAATCGCACATATAAAAATATTTAGTGAAATATAAATCGATCAAATGAAATTATATAGTACTTATTGTGGTTTAAAAATAATATATAAATTAAAATGGTTAAATATATATTTACTTTTCACTTAATTATATTTCACTGTTATTTCATAATTTTGTATTAACCATTATTTTATAACATCAATAAATTGTACAAACGTCGAATATCCTAATCAAAACATTAAAAATTATTTCAATTAGTGTCGCGATCGCTGAAAAAGAATGCAGCTGAATAAATATAATAAATCTAAATTGAAATTTATATGCAAAATTTTAGCGATCGTACAAGGTCGACGATGACAGGTGTTTGGACCACTTTTCATCGCTCGCTCTTCGTGATTTGACGTGAGTATTAAGTTTGCCCGCCGATCGATACTTCGTTTTGAAATTGTAATATTTTTAAAATATTTATATTTATTTTAAAAATATTATTTGTCACCAGTTTTTCTTGTACTTTATTATTCTTATTGTTACTAGTCTTTGTTGTTTTTTAATCGTTTAGATTTAGTCACTAGTTTTATCTCGTAAATGTTTGTTTTATTTGAATATTGTTCAATGAAATTGTGATCACGTGACTTGTTTCTATATATCGTAAGTATTATAAATGAAACATAACCTTTATTTTGTATATTTTATTATTATGATATTGACAAAAATCGAATATATTGAATGTTATAAGTGCAGACGAAACGATACGTTTATTTTTCATTTTAATTTTGTAATAATGTGAAAAGGACCAAATTTGTTTTTATTTTTCAGTAAAATGTCAAACAAGAACAAAAAGCCGTCTTCCGCGCAATCAAATGCTGCAAAATCTTCACCAAAGTATGTGTTTTTGATTACTAAAAAAAGTGATTCATTTTTGTGTAAGATTTACAAATCCAACGAAAATTTTTTAAAATGATAATTAATATTACTTTTAAATATTGATATTATGACATCGTAGCTATTTAAATATGAAGTAAAATCAATACATTTATGTTGTTTATATAAATATAATTATTATTTTTAAATTTTACTGACTTAATTTAAATATTATTTCATTATTTTTCAAATTAAAATATTATTTTTCGATTTTATATTAAAATTTTATGATTCATTGTTGATTTTATTCTAAAACACGTTTCATATGACATTATATAAACAATGTCAACATTTAAACGTATTATTATCGTGTCCAAATTTGGTTGAAATGCTATATGCATGAACTGTTTTTTTTCACACTTGTATAAATATATGTGGAAATTTTTGTTCGTCTATCGATATTTTTTTACCGATTTGTAAATTAATTAATCAATTATAGGAAAAAAATGGTTTTATTAAAAATTGTGTTTTACTTATTTGTTTATTTAATTTTCAGAAAAAAAGAGCAGCCTTCGTCTACGTCATCGCCTCATTATCAGAAAATTTTAAGTAGAGGCGTTACTGTATTAGCCGTTTTAACAGTCGTTTATTTTACGTCAAAGAATGGAAAAGAAATAACGTTCGCTAAACAAAACGAGATCTTAAGAATAAGAGCTCAAAATGTTGAATGTTCAGAGAGTTACAAAAAGGAATTGCAAACATATTCCGGTTGTATGCCAGAAAAATGTGGTCGGTTCGTTTCTGATGGTCTAGTCACTGCTGCAGAAGCAGATAGCCTTTTAAATATAGCTCAAAAAGGTATTTCGTTTGGAGGATCTGATGGAGGTGCTTCAATATTGGATTTGCATTCGGGAGCTTTATCTCGAGGAAAAACTTTTGTCAACGTTTATTCTTTGGAAAATGCTAAAGATATATTTAACAAGGAAGATTTAACAACTTATAAGGTATACAGATTTTATATTTTATCAAACATTATCTTAGTGAATTACTACTTAATTTTTTATGGTATAATTTTTAGGTCGTAAAAACAAAAATTCAACATGCTGTTGGACATAATTTTGGAGTTGACTCTGATAAATTGTATTTAACTAATCCTACATTTTTTTCACAAATTCACAATCGTGATGCTGTAACTTTACACGATGAGTACTGGCATCCTCATGTTGATAAGGTAATTTTTTAATTCATTTTTATATTAATATAGTAATGCTTTTTTATTGAATTAAGTCAAATATTATATATAAATTTTTATTTTAAAGTAGTAAAATTAAAATTGTACATTTTTATATTTTAGGAAACTTATAAATCATTCCATTATACTTCTCTTTTATATTTGAATGACTTTGGAAAAGACTTCCAAGGTGGTCGCTTTATTTTCGTGGACAAAGACAATGTAAACAGTACAATTGAACCTCGTAAAGCACGCGTCAGTATGTTCACAAGTGGTGCAGAAAACCTTCATTATGTAGAAAAAGTAACTGCAGGTATTCGCTATGCATTAACTGTTTCTTTCACATGTGATCCATCGTATGCAATATCAGATCCAACTGTGAAGACTGTCGACTAATTTTATGATACATTCCTATATTATCGCAGTTCTTTAGTGATAAGTATGTGATAACTACGAGTATAAATAACTAAGAAAGTTCATTTGACTGGCAATCGAATTTTTTATGCTGTATTCCAAATATATAGAATATATTTATATATTTTTTAAAACCAGTGTTTTTTAACTATTTATAATTTATTATCGATATTTATGTACTATTTTTAAATTGAAGTGTTTTGTGTGTTTTAATGTATATACAAATGATAGTTACCATTATGCTAAAAAATAGTTATTCTGTTATTATACAACTATTTCTATACTGCAAATCGCTTTTTTACGCATGGTTTTTGTTAATATCGCATATTCATTGTTTATATTGTTTTTATAATTTTAATCTACAATATAGATGGAAAAATAATAAGGCAATAATAAAACTAATTATTTGTAATATTCGTTTTTAATATATAATATTTTTTTAACACTTGAACCTGTAAAAGTATAAAACATATTTTATATTATAAAATATGTTTGTACTATAAAATATGAAATATCAAAACGATCTTGTATTAATTTTTAGAGAAATATATTTACAATCAATATACAAAAGAAATAAAATAACAAAAATAAATTACATATAAATAATTTCTTCCCTGTGATACAATAAAACTATATCACAATAAGTCTATTTCCATTTTAAAACTGCGAGTTTACAGTTCCGAATTATTATAACAAAATAGTGTCGTGGAAAAAAATATAACATCTTTGGAATGTAAAAAGTTTAAAATATGTATAAAATATTAAAATTCACTACGTCTTATCTAATTATTCCAAATGGACATCTAAAGTTTTATGATTTTTGTAGTTCGTCGTGAAAACGAAAAAAAACTAAGGTACATTTGAAAGTGTTTATGTTTATAGACATTTACACTTTGCTAGTTGCCACTTCAATCATTTTTGCTATTTTTATTGCTGATTCCCCTTTAAGGATACTTTTGTGATTTCCTTCCAGTGGATGAATTTTCACTGATTCCTTACACATCTAAAAATGTTAGAAAGTCCGTAAATATATAAACTATAAATACATACAAACATATAATATAAACATATTTATTGCAATCAAAGGACAAAGATTGCATTATAACGAATCTTATTATATTTTTTAGTATAAAATATGTAAACAATACTTACAGATGTCAGTCCATAATCTTTATCAATAGATACATAATTATCGCTAGCTTTGAATAATGTTATATTTCCTTGGAATATAGAAGTAGGGTTATATTTATCTGCAGCTACCAATTTATAGTAGAACGATCTAGCTGCATCTGCGAGTTGTGATGCTAAATAAGGTGTAGACGACTTCAATAATTCAGTTGTATAATTAAGTCGATCATCCCAAGACTTCATACCTTGTAGTTCATTTGTAATCTAAAACAGTAAAAATATAAGATTTAATTAATTATTGAAAATTAACTGTTTGATTTTATTACTTCATTAAAAATAAAAGGTTTTTACTTTAACTGGATCAATATCTTTGAACAACATGGTGAAATAGCATAACGCATCGGATTCATTTGATGTATCAGTTGCGTTTTCTCGTTTGGCTTTATGATTTCCAGTATGAGTGGCTACATATCTTGGAGATCCATCGATTAGAATTAACTCTACTTTTTCTTCATTCTTTAATTGGAAAGAAATAATATTAGTATTATGTCAATATAAATAGTAAAAAAAATAATAATAATAATTTAAAATACTTCTTCCAGTTGAAGTGCCATTTCAAAAGCGACACAAGCTCCAAATGAATATCCTACTATGGTGTATGGTCCATATGGTTGAATCGTTTTTATCTGCTTGATATAAAAGTTAGATAGATCGTTCATAGTTTTCAGTGGAACGTCCTTAGTACATTGTAATCCATATACTGGACCAGACATTTCTCCGGCTATATCTTTTAATAAATCAACAACACCCTCAATAGGATGAACCTAATAGTAAAATTGGAATATTTATTATTAATCATTTTTTTCATCTTATATGATGAAATAAAACATTTATTTCTTACTAAAAATATGGGCATTTTATCGCTAAATTTGGGTGCTTTTGATGGTAATTTAACTATTACTTGTTTAGGCATTAAATCTGTATTGGAAGTTTCATATTGAACTGGTACATTTTCTGTACCATTAGTATCTACATCATTCTTAGTTGGTTCTCCCGGAGAATCTCCACCATCTATTTTTGTGTATATATATATATATATATTTTAAATATTACATATATATATATTATAATAAATAAATGTGAGTTCTTAAACTTACCTAATTCATTAAGTTTATTGAATGTTAGATTTCTAATTTCTTGCACTCCTAATACTAGATCATAATTTCTTTCTAACAGTTGTTTAATTTCAGCACCCATCAACGAATCCATTCCCAATTCAGCTAATGTAGAAGTTATGGGAATTTTCTTTACATCTTTAATTCCTACAAAAACAATAAGAATGAAAATATATATTACATTAACACATAAAATACCTAATACAGTATATTATGTTTAATACCTAAAATATTAGCCACAATTTGAGTTACATCCTGATTTGCAGCACCGCTTTTACCGCGATTCTTTTCAGCTAAAACCATAGATGCAAGTACTGGATGTGGCAAATTAAGCATAGTAGATATGGTAGCAAGACATGAAGACATGCGTTGTGGTAATGTTCCACCCACAATTGTATCGTTGTCTCCCATGGTTTCCAAAACGAGACCAACATCACCAATTGCACCCCATTGGATAGCCAAAGCTGAATATTTATATTTTATTTTAATTATATAGTACTTATATTAAAATAAATAAAATATTAATAAAAATGTACCTGGTAGTCCAGCAGCTTGTCTGGATTCGCATATTCTTTCCATGGCAGAGTTAGCAAGACCATAATTGGCTTGTCCAGCATTTCCTCTTCCACATGAAACACTAGAGAATGCTACGAAATAATCTAACTGAGGACACAATGTACGAGAAGCAATATCTAAATATTTGGTTCCTAAAATTTTATATATATATATATTTAAAATTAGCATTTTTTGTACTTATTTAAGAATGGAAAAAAATGCTAAATTAATTTTACCATCAACTTTTGGTTTGCATACAGCTTTAAAATCTTCTTCGGTTTGATTTTCCATGAATGCATCTCGGAGAACAGCAGCCAAATTAAATATGCCACCAACTGGTCCTAATGTCATAGCATCTTTCATAAGTTTTTCAGCGCCTTTCAATGATGTTATATCGCCATTCGAGATCAAAACATTAACTCCCGACTCGCGCCATCTAATTTCAATATTTATAACTCGGTAATTAAAAAGAAACACAATTATAAATATATATATATATATATATATATATATATATATATATATATATATATATATATATATATATATATATATATATATGTAATCTAGAAGTACTTTTACCTGCGAACACAAAGTGATTGATATCCTGTTTTCAAACCACTACGAGAAGTTAATACAATGTTAGCAGCACCTCTAGTTACTAACCAATGTGCTAATTCTAAACCAAATCCTCCCAAACCACCTAAAAAAAATTAATAATAAATATATACTTTCAATCTACAATATATATGAAATATATTTATATATTTACCTGATAATATGTAACTTTTATTTGAGTGCATATATGGTTTAGGAATAGCACTAACTGTTTTTGGAGATGGTTTAACTATTTTTGCAGGTTCTTCTGGACGAATTTTCAATACGACTTTACCAATATGTTTTCCAGTAGCCATATATCTAAAAGCTTGTTCAATTTGTTGTTCAGGATAAACTGTGCATGGTAAAGGTCTGACAGCACCGCTTTCAATGCCGTTTGTTACAAGTCTAACGACTTCACGTTTTTCAGCGCAATCAGCATCAAAGAGAGCATCAAGTAAAATACCATGGAACGTAGTGTTTTTCAAGAAGACAGCCATACCCTAAAATCAACGCGAATTTAAAATTTTGTTACTAAAACTAGACACATTTAAATATCTATTATAAATACTTACAAGTGGTGTATTATTGGATAAATCATATTTTCCAATTTCTAAGAATCGACCACCAATAGCTAAACATCTTATGGAAGCTTGTAATTTATCTTCAGCCAATGAATTTAATACAAGATCTACACCTTTACCATACGTTTTGTTTAAAACTAATTGTTCGAAACTAGTGTCACGCGAATTTCCAATGTTGGCATCAGTAAGCTAAAATATACATTTAATATGATTAATATTTAAAATAAGACAATAGAACTATATATTACTCACATTCATTTTTCAAATTTACCTGTGGGAATGTTTTCTTCAGGAATTCTCTTTTTTCTTTTGTACCAACTGTAGTATAAACAGTTACGCCCATATGAAGTGCAATTGATATGGCTGCTAAACCTACACCTCCTGTTCCAGCGTGAACTAGAAGAGATTCCCCTCTCTTCATATTTCCTCGTACGATCAAAGCATAATAAGCCTAAGTAAAATATAATTTTATTAAAAATGATTTTTTTTTTAAATTACAAATAATATATTTGAAGAATTGCCAATTTACAGTAGAATATACAACAGGAGTTGTGGAAGCTTGTTCCAAAGTCCACTTATCTGGCACCTTCCACATAAATCCTTTGTCTGCCAAGAGAGTAGTAGCTAATCCTCTAGCTGCTACCATTCCCATCACTCTTTCACCTTTTTCGTTGCGTCCAGCAAATTCCAATCCTAGTATACAATCCTGAATTTTTTTTTGAGATATAATTTTTTTTATAAAATTATTTACATTTATGTAAACACAAATTCATACTTGTCCAGCTAAATCTCCTGGTAAAGCATCAGGTGGTAATTTTCCAGTAGCTAACATAATATCTCTGAAATTCAATGGGGCATAATAAACATTGCAAAGCTCTTCATTAGGTTTAAGATTTTCTTCTTTATAATAAGTTAATGGGCCTTCTATCCAACGAAGACTTGCAAGATCACCACGAGCCAACGCATTTATGTATGCATGTTCCACCTAATAATATATGATAAAAAATATTATTATAAAAGAAAACTAAAGTTTTAGAAAAATAAATTGATTTAATAAAGTTAATACCTGAAGAGTTGTTGAATCGGAATTTTGATTAATTCTCAAATGTCTGAAAGAACCCCATTTTCCGTCTTTTCTCACATTCATAACCAAATCTTTTATCAATTGTTGCTTATAGAATGAAGATGTAATATTGAATTTTTCATCGTTGTCTAACATGAAATACATTCTTATATTGTTACCTCCTGCTTCTTGTCGCAAGCAATTGACCATACCAACAATACCAGTAGTTTTTTCTCCTTCGCATACCAAATATATGGTATTATGATGAGTTTCACAAAATTTCAAAGCTCTTTTAATTTCATCAACCCAACTAAAATTATTTTCTGTTACATAAATTATATATGGTGTCGTTAAAACCTCAGTTTTTTTACGTAGTAATAGATATATATTATTTGGTGACATTTGTTGCGAGACAACTTCAAGATCTAAGCTTTGTAAAAGTTTTTTGTTCATTGCATTATCCAAACAACCAATAATTTCTTCTGTAAGTATCATTCCTCCTGGAATAAGAGCGTCACACATGTTTTTCAAAATTTCCCTACCTTGTCTAGTAATAACGTCAACACCAATAACTAAGTGACAATTTTGTTCCGGAGCAGATTTTGTGACATCTTTATTAGCAATTTTAATAGATAATGGTTCTAAAAGTGTATTGTATGTGTTTGATTTATTTGCAGTCACTACTGTAACATCAGTTCGCATCATTGGTTCGGATTCTAAAATATCCAGTGCAATAGGACTTAACAATGTTTCTGTAGGACGATCGTTAGCCACTTCAACAACTTTCATTTTGATCATACTCGTATTTTCTATAACAATTTGTAAAGTTGCAGTAAGTGCATCAAACTTGGTCATTTCTTTAGTCTTACTAGATTCGTATGGCATAAAACCGAATTTCTCCAATTTTGGATCAGATTGTATTTGTTGTCGTCTAGGTGCTAAGCTTGTCTTAACACCTCGTAATTCTACTCCACCTGACTTAACAATATTTGTATTTTTATATTGATATACGGGTAAAAAAGAATCTTTATCTTGATTTTGAATCATTTCCATGTGTTTTTTTGGGTTGATTATGGCTTTTTGTAATCTAGTTGGTAAATAAAGCTCTCTAGTGGGTGAACTTATAATTCCATATTGCAACATTGTATCAATGAAAGAAATCCAATTATTTTCCCAATTCAAAATTCCAGTAGTTCCATAATTATCTGAAGATTTAATTCCTCTAAAAATGCCAGAATAATCATAGCCTCTTAATCTTAGATCTTTATATACATCTGCAGAATTAAGTTGAATAATATCTTTTTCTGTTTTTTGTATGGGAGGTGGGGGTAATTCTAATTGTTCTTTATTAATATCTTCGGGAACATAAATTCTGCCAGTGACAGCAATTGAACCTCCTTCACAAATTTCAAAATCACCACTTCCATTTAAAATGTTTACTAAAAATTTAACTGATCCATCTTTAGGTACTATAGTAGCCCTTTGGAATTGTATATTTTCCATAATTACAGGCAATTCATCAAAATTTTTTTTCTTAAGTTTAGCTAACGCTTTCCATGCAAGAGTCATATACCCGGTGGCTGGAAACAGGATACGACCATCGATCGTGTGACCTGCTATAAAATCATCTTCTGATTTCGTTAAATTAAATTCAAAAACAATTTCTCCACATTTTGAATCCAAATCACCAAAATAAGCAACGCTCCACTCTTGACTGTGATCCCATTCAACTAGTGAAGCAATCATGGGTGTATTGCGACTAACTGGTAATGGCACAGCAGAGTAAAGGCTTGCCAAATTTGGTTCTGCACCAGCTGCATATAATTTTCCGAAGCTTGATAAAATAAAATCAACGTTATTTTCATGATCTCTCTTCATAAGACCAATATTAGTGCAACCTTTAGGTAGAGATCTTTTTAAAACTGCTTGAAGTAAACAATGAGGGGCAATTTCTATGACAATAGCATTTTCTGGCACATGTTGTAAAGCTTCATGAAATAGTACAGGGGACAATAAATTGTTTACATGATATGCAGATGAACTCATTTTTGCTAGTGGAGTAGACCATTTATCTTTAGCAATAGAAGAACTTATCCATTTTGAACTTCTAGGTTTGGGATCTGTGATTACCAAATCGAGACTTTTCTTCAACATTGGAGCAGCATCAGATATATATTTTGAATGGAAAGCAACTCCTGAGCTTTTCACTTGTTTTGCAAATATTTCTTTACTTTGTAAAGTTTTTACAAATTCTGCAATATCTTCAGGTGGACCAGATATCTAATTAAAAATATTGTGTTAATCAAAATCAACCTAATTATTTTTTATGTAAATATTAAATAATTAATTATTACTGTAACGCTATCAGCACTGTTGTGACATGCTGGAGAAATAGTTGGTGGACATTGTTTTATACAATCTTCCCAAGACATTCCAACAGCTGCCATGGCACCTTTAGAAACTTTGCTATCTACGATACTGCGTCCTCTCCAATATGCAGCCAAAACAGTTTGTTCAGCAGTGAATGTTTTATCAGCATAAGCACATCCTTAAATTAGAATATTAATAAATTAAAAACATGTCTGTCTTAAAAAGACAAGGATTAAAAAATCAGAAATACCTAATTCTCCTACAGAATGTCCTACGATACCATTGGGTTCGACTCCAATAGAGAATAATAAATCAACTAATGCAACTTGTACAGCGGCAATAGATAAAAATGAATTTATAACGTTTTCAAATGTTGTTTCTGTTCCATTCGTTACTAATTCTATTAAATCGATATTATATTTCTTTAATGGAACAGCACATCTTTCAATTGATCGTTTAAAAACGGGGATATTCATCATATCCTTGGCCATACCTGGCCACTGAGAACCCATACCAGAGAATATAAACCAAATAGGTCGATTTTCTTCAGTATATTGCTGTAAATATAATTTATACAGATTTAAAATTAATCATAAATATGTACAAAATTATATAGTTGAAAATAATTACAGTAATTTCTCGTTGGCTTGTATTTCCTAATAGTGTATATCCTCTGTAATTATGGCCAGTGATATGTTTTTTATGAATTTTAGACAATAACGTATAAAATTCCGGATCATAGGGATTTTTTTCAACGAAATCAAGCATATTTTCAACTGCTTTTTCGTGTCGTCCTGATAAAGTGATCAATCTAGGGATTGGATCAGGTTGGAAATTTGGTTTAGTTTTTGGATTCGATTTCAAAAGAATATGTGCATTAGCTCCTCCGAAACCAAAAGAATTCACTGCCACTAATCCCCCATTCCATGGTGTATTTTTATCAACAACCTATAATACGTATATATTATTGTACGCATATAATATAACAATAGAAAAATATATATTAAAATATAAACCTTAAGTCTGCCATCAACAAGACCTGGAATATCTGTATTTGGTTCTTTAAAATGAAGATTTCCTGGCAAAACTCCAGCTTCCATTCCGATTACTATTTTAGCAATAGAACATAAACCTGATGCTGGTTCTGAGTGTCCCATATTTGATTTAACTGAACCGATTAACAAAGGAGTCTTACGATCTTTACAGAAGAAATCTACAATAGAATTAACTTCTTGTGGATCACCAACCTAAAATCATTTAAATTTATAATAATCACAATATCAGTGTAATTTTACTAAAAATTCAAATTTATAATATATACTTTTGTTCCAGTTCCGTGAGCTTCAACGTAGGCAACATCTAAAGGATTAACTCCTACTTCTTCATAAACTTCCTTTATTAATCGATTCTGCATATCACCAGAAGGAAATGTAATTCCTTGTACTTTAGCACCATCAGTATTGGTTTTACTATTTAACACTGTAGCGTATACACGTCTAGCATCTTTGGCTTTTTGCAAAAATATCACAGAAGCTGCTTCAGCTCTAACATATCCATTTCCAGACTTATCAAACGCCTTGCATTTGCCTAAAGTTATTTCATAATTAAAATTGATAAAGGTTTAAAATAAAAACATATAAATGCATAATAAAAATTACCTTCGACTGATAACATGCTTAGTTTGTGGAAATTCACAGAGGATGCAGGTTTCAGGCATAAATTAACACCACCAACTACAGCTGCATCACATTCTCCAGTTCTTATTGCCTTAACAGCTTGATGAAATGCGAACATTGAACTCGAACAAGCAGTATCAATGGCATAACTTGGACCTTTATTTATATACATATATTATACATAGAAACATTTATTTATTTTTTTAATTTCGATTATATTATATTTATATAAAGTATATACGCGAACCTTTAAAATCAAAAGTATAAGAAATTCTATTTGGAAACATAGCTCGACAACAACCGGTAAGGGAATAACCGTTTAAAGATTCAGGATCTAATTCCCAATATTCATCGGTTTCACTGTTTGAAGCACCAATAAACACTCCAGTGTTTGATCCTCTGAGTTTATTAGGATTATATCCTTAAATATTAATTAAATATATTTAAAATAAAATAATTATTTCAATATACAATTTAAAACTCGAAATATTTACCAGCATCAATCAGAGCTTCGTATGTAAGTTCTAGTAATAATCTAAGCTGAGGATCCATAGCATGAGCTTGTTTAGCGTGAACGCCAAAAAATGTGGCATCAAAAAATTCCAAATATTTTAATTTTCCACATCTGGCAGGCAAACCATATAAACCTTAAAGTTAAAAATATACATATATAAGTGTTATAATAATATATTATATATATTTAAAAAATACGAATATATAGAGTATGTATTTATTACCTGCAGGCCATCTTCTCTCATCATCTGTAACCATATCTACTCCATCAAAGAGATTATTTTTAAATTCTTCGATGCTATTACTTTCTGGAAATTTTCCTGATAATCCAGTGATGACAATTTCATCTTCACACTGGTAATAACCATTTTGTTTTGTATGAGCAGGCATTTCTATATCGCTTAATTTAGAATCTTCTTGCGTAATTTTGTATTTAGACTTTCTATTACTTTTAGATGAGCGCTTACGAGGAATTTTGTCTAACTCTTGGGCCAAGAATCAAGGTTTTCTGAAAAGGTAAATATCTAAATAAATTTATATTCATGTTTTTATTGTATTTAATAGAACAACTGTGGTGAAAACGGTGCGAGGTTCAAACACATCATAAAACAAGTGTAATAATAATAATAATAATAATAATAATAAATAAAATAGTGTTGGAATCAAGAAATATTTACCATACGAGTAGTTCATTGAAATAATTATATATTAACCTTACATAATAGTTTATTCATTAATACGAAGTAATTTGTTATCGAATTTTGAATAATTATTAATAAATATTGATATAATATTCCAGGATATATTTCTTTTATAATAATCAACAAGATAATTCAAAAACAGCAATAATAAATGATTTTTTCAAAAGAATCATCGATTACTATTAATGATCGAAAATTGGAAAACTTGCTGAATTTATCTTGTTTTAATTCAATTAATATGAATGTGATAATAGCATGCTAATTGAAAGCGAGTGATATATTAGAAAATAAGAAAATCAGACTAAATAATTATAATATACATATATATATATATATATATATATATATATATATATATATATATATATATATATATATATATATATAAGAAAAAAAGGAAGAATAGTGAAGAAAAGTGGTTAGATACATGTTCAAGTTAAAAATAAGCATTTGCGTAGGAACGACTAAATACAATTGGCGAAGATTGCGATTTCCATTCATTCGCCATTAAGCACTCTTAACTATATAATATGAAAAAAACATATTATATATAATTGAATTAACGTCTAAATATATATATATATATATATATATATATATATATATATATATATATATATATATATATATATATATATAATTTAATAATAGTAATAAAGAAACGATTTTTTTCTAATAGTTTACATGTTAAATTTAATCTTCACACTAGAACTGTTACCGATCACGTTGTGACTTCATGAACTTTGATAATTTTCAAATTGATCTGTTAATTAATATTAACAACGGTTATCAAATGTTACCCAGTACATTCATATATTTAAATAATAATGATAATGGCAAGCAGTTGACACCTCTGCCATATTACATATATATATATATATATATATATATATATATATATATATATATATATATATTTATATATATATATATAGTGGAGTGTAATTATTACACATTAAAGGTTATCTCATCTTTATTAACCCCTCGTGTATATTATGAGAGATAGCATTCTCGAGTGTCATAAAGTTAATTCGTGATTAATATAATTCTCGCGATAAACTTATGTAATTCGCACTTTTTTTTTTCTCTATATAAATATAATAAATATATTGTCATCGTTTCGTTTGTATATCAAAAGTAAATTTTCCTCATGGTGATCGTTTTGGAAAAAAAAAACGATAATGCTAAATGAAAATTGATATTTATTCAAAAATTATTGCAGATTTCTATATTTTATATTTTTAACACTTTTATCGTTATTGTCATATATGTATAACGATTGCTTTTCGTGTTTATTTGCTAACGTCACATTTGTTAATTTAAATAATCCTAATCGTGAAATATAAGAATAATTTTAGAATTCATTGTACTAAAATTGTGTTATTAGATCCAAAACATTTTTACATATAAATTTACTGAGAAACTTTACACAAAAAAAAGAAAAATCTAAGAACTGAAGATTTTCTTTGTTCAAAAAAGAAAATGCAATGTTGCAAATTTATTAAGAAATATTACTTAAAAAAAAATATTTAAATATTAAAAGATAAATAATTATCCAATTTATTAAACGATCAATTGAAAAAAAATATTTAACTAACGTCAAAATGTGATAACAAGATATTAATTTTTAAAACTGAATCTCGTTTCGTATTCAATCACATAATATCATACTCTTATTAAAAATAATTTAAACATATTTGAATTGACAATTTATTGAATGTAAATTAAAAATTGGCAATTTATAGAAATAAACGTAAAGATTCTTATATCCATATAACGGTATCAACCGTGATAATTTGCAGTTCTATATTTATTGGAGCGAATAGCGTACAGTTTTTTTTTATGCGGAATCAATAAAGGAAAAACGGAATTGCAATATTAAAAAATCAGTACACGAAAAGCTACAAACATAAATATATATATATATATATATATATATATATAGTAATGAAAAAAAAAAAATAAATAAGGCAACATATAAAAAGCGAACGCAAAAGGACTCAATTTCCATGAACGTGCTTTTTACGTACCGCTGGCGCGAAAACCTTCGATCCTTGTAACGCTAGAAGAAGGAAAAAAATTACATTTCACTTTAAATATTTTTCATAATAAATCAATATTATTATTGTGTGTACGATAAATAAACGAATTTATTTATTTATTTTTTTCCAAAACGTTTGCTATTCTATAAATCGTATAACAATAATATTTCACAAAAATATTATTAATGTGCAAACAACAACTTTTTCCCTCTATGTGGTGACGTCAACGCTATTTTATTGTAAATAATATTCGCCGGTAAATAAGAATTATAATGGAAAATTATCTTTTTTTTTTCCGGTAACTTTTCAGTCGTTTTCGCTGAAAGCGACGTTGATATCTGAAGTGTTGTGTCATTTCAAAATCGAACGTTGCCGATTACATTTCATTTATCGACATTTTAGTATGAAAAATGCTTTTAGTGCAGATTAGAAAATTATATTATATATTTATATTAAACATATATCAATGAAAAAAATGTATTAAAAAAGATTTTTTTTAAAGTTATTTATTACATCAAAAGATTTTCGTAGTAATGTTATTTGACTTATTTTAATATTATATATAATATATATCAACATATATATATATTGGCTAATTTTTAAGATTTGATGGAAGTGGAATATGCGGGGCTTCCATCAATTCGTATCTTCATGCTATAGCATAAAAATGTGTGTTATTGGTAAAAGCATTGTCCTATATTATGAACTATCGATCGATATACATATATATATTTAAGTACATAAATTATATATATTTTTTTCTAATATAAATTAAATAACACGAAATAAAATGAAAAATATCAATTAGATTTTAAATGTAATTGATACTGAAAATTTTGATAATAATTGAATATAAAAACTATAAATAATTTTAAAATTCAAATTTTATAATAATATAATAAAAACTATTATACGCTTTAAAGACAATAAAAAAATAGCTAATTAAACAACAATTATTTTTTTTAGTAATAAATAAGATTTTTTTTTAGTTTTAATAAAAAAAATTAAATTACAATCGATTTCACGTTTTATGATTATTAAAAAAAAACTTTAAAAATGTTTTTATGTCAATAACATACAGTCACCCTATTCGAATATACACCATTCACAATCCCGCGTTGAAATAGATCCTGGACCTACCCCATAAAGAATTCCTCTATCTTAGGTCATGGTGAAGAATTTACGGCAAGTTTTTATTTAAATGGGAAATATAATATTTTCTATGATTATGAATAATTTATATATATATATATATATATATATATATATATATATATATATATATATATATATATATATATATATATATATATATATTAATTTGTGTGAAAAAGTTTGAATTATATTTTGAATATAAAAATTTTCCATTTGATGCAAAATATTATATTATTATACTATATGATTCTAATAAGAAAAAAAAATTCAGCTGAAATATTGAAAAATAGGATTCGTTGTCGTAAATTTAAATCGAACTTTTTCACCCTTGACATTCGGCCGATCGATCTTTCGAAATTTCACCACCACACCCTGTAACTATTTTTGTAGTGAGTACGTAATTTTTCAGACGACAAAAAATAAAATCCAATGAATTCACATTTCACTATAAAGTGATAAGAATAATAATAAAAAAAAACACCGAAAGCGAGTTAAAATAATGCGCGCATAGAAAATATGCTGAAAACGTGTTCGCGAAATTTACACGAATTTTTCAGAATTTGTATTAGAAAAAAAAATATATATATATATATACATTAAAAATATTATATTATAATTATTAAAGGTTTAACTAGAAGTACGTCAATTATTGCGCATATGATCAATAGTACAACACGTTGCTATTTAAACTGTGGTTCGCGTACTACATAAATATTTACAAAGTGTTCTATGTGCTACAAACGAAGATATAAGTGCAATATATTTTCATGTTTGTGTACATATAATGTCCTTCTGAAAATCTGCAATTATGATAATATTCGCATGTCCCATTATTTATTCATTATTTATTTTTTTTATAATTCACGTAAAATTCAGGGTTGACACGCAGTTTGTGAACAATGTGTATATTTGTATGTTTTATTTATTTAAATATAAAAATATCTTCATATATAATTTTGATAATATTTGATAATGCGCAATTTATGTAAATAACTGAAAAGCTGAAAATTTATGAAAAAAAATAATATTATATATTGTGAAAATTGATGTTTACACATCAATTAACGAATCTGAAAGAAAATTAATTATTTTAAATTCGTATTATTTCATTAACAATTTAAAATAATAATTAATATTTCATTAAACATAAAAAGAAAAGCATTAATATACGAAATTTAAAAAATGAGCACAAATCAAAAAAATCTATTTTAATTATACGATTATTCACAATTTTTTTATATATAAAATTTAAAAAAATATTTTTTTATAATTAGTTGTTTATAAACAGTCCAATGAACAAATGAATTTTATACGAGTTTTTTTTTTAATCAAATGTAACAAAACTTTACCAGTTTAAAAAAAAAAGATAAATAATATTTTTTTAATGCACCAATTTTGTAACAATTATTAATAATAATAATAAAAAAAATATATTTATATAAATCAATTATACTCACCGATATAAAACAAAAAACGACGATAATGTACTGAAAAATTCAAATTCGACGCGCGTGTAAAAAAAAAGCGTTCAAAACGCGCGCGCCTTATCCTATATCCGGTAACGACGAATTTAAATTAAATTCAAACGCAATCAAATAACAGAACGGGGATGATTCGTTAATGGATGGTTCGTTTGAGAGGGTTGTAAGCGTCACACACACACACAGATAGATAGAGAGGGGGGTGGGGGGGGAGAGAAAGAGCGCTTCCGGTGAACGATGCTCGCTCGGCGGCCTCACAACGACCACTGGATGAAAATTGGCGAGGTCTCTTTTTTGAGTGTAACGTTTTGCGCGCACTCGCACTTGCACCCGTTGCTATGGTGCGATGTCAGGCCACGTGAGTTCGACCAATGGCGTGCCACCCCGAAACACGGTGACCATGCGATGCGGTGACACCCCGTGTACATAATAACACCTGTATTTATTATTATTATTATTTTATTTTTTTATTTACTGCGCATTTTTTGTTGCTTTATATAAATATATATTTTTATAATAATAAATCAATGAAACGTACTATGAATATATTGTTCATATTTAAATATAATTTTCCATTATATATAAAAAGTAAAAATTGCGCTAATATACAAAATTGAAGGAGTTATTGTCAACGTATTTCGTTGAAAACTAATCTCTGTATGATCCCGACTATTTAAATATTTTTGATTTGTCAAATTTTACTACATCTACATCATTATGAAAATTATATAAATTGTAATTGTATGTTTGTTATTTTAATTTTAATATCGTACATAGTTTATATTCTAAAATCAAGTTTGTATTGAGATTAATGCTGTTTTATATTAAATTTTGTCATCTTCCTTATCTAAATAATTAAATTTTTCAAGAAGGGAAACTACGAGTTTATTTACTGAATTTTAAATGTTTTTACATATCACAACTAAATCTAATATAAAATATATGAAAACATTATTTTCTATATGTGGAATCACATAACATGATTATCTGCTATCGCAATTGACAAATATTGAATTTATTCTTGAACACGAAAAAAGCTAGTAAAATAATGTTATAAATGTAAATTATGTTTCTTGTCGATTTAATTATCGGAAAATATTAAACAAAAATATGCAGAACGGTGGAAGTTTTTTAAAAAAGAACTTAAAATTTATATAAATCAATCTTTTTTTGTTTAAGTATATTGGTTTATTTTTTTTTATAATTTGTTCTTATATTTAAAAACATTCAGAACTCATTAAAAAAATTCTCTTTTAGTGTTTTGGGCTACATTATTTATGAATATATATTTCTTAAATTATAAATTTTATAAAATGTCCATCAAATATTATAAAAATTTGACTGTTTTAAAATTTTCAAACCTGCAATTATTTATTTTTTCAGTCAAACCTTGAAAATGTATATATTATTAATTAGAAAATATCTTTATTGTTTATTTATTATTAATTATTTATTGCGTTAAAATGTTATTATTATATTTTTATTCGTTCTGTAATATTATTTTTCTAAGGGCAATTTTAATTGCTATATATCATATATAAATTATTCAATTATTTCATTGATAATTAGAATACGTATACAATATTTTTATAGATACTTGGAATAATCTTGACGACAATTCAACGTAATGCTAATTAAAGTATTAAAAAAATCTACTTTCTATATAAAATGTATTAATATAGTTAATATTAAAATATCTCACAAAACAAACACGAATAGTGATATATATATATATATATATATATATATATATATATATATATATATATATATATATATATATATATATATATATATATAAAGATAAAATAATGCAATATTTAATATTACAAACAATCAACGACAACTGCGTATTCGCTTCAAGTTCAAGACCTTTTTTGACGACCTCTAAAGCGACATTTGCTTCAAAACAAACCAGGAAGCCGCGTAATTTAATTATAATTTATATTTATACATGAACGAGGAAAAATGAACGCGAGCTTTTTTTTCACCGACACAATAGATTACGTACGTATACTGAAAAGCTTCTATTATAGGCAAAGGGTAAAAAAAAAGTGAAATAAAAAAAAATATTCACAAATTATGGTCATAGTGCGAATTTGCGACGCCAGACTCGCGAACCTCACGTGAGTCACTCACCCTGGTTTGAATATTTTCGGTCCAATTAGGGCTGTCAATTAAAAAAAAAAAAAATAAATATAAAATATAAATCGTTATTTATTTCACATAATAAATAATATTTATTTTCCTTATTAATGTAGTTTTTATTTTTGCATTACTCTCTTTTTTTTTTTTTTTGCTTGACCTATCATCTCAAAAGCCTCAAAAATGCCGGTGCAAACTTGAACTTGAATCGAACACGTGATTCGCACGTCTCCAACATAACTTATGTCACATATTATTTCATCATTTTATTTTCATCGTTTTGCGATATGAAAATATTTTCGGTCATTCGTTTCAATTTCGTTTTCATTTCGTATTTATGTTTGCGATTTTTAATTTTTGATCCGTACAAAATGGTCATAGTCGAAATTCTTATTATTATGATTAAAAAAAAATGTATGTATACAATATACGATGATATAAAAGGTTGATCTATATTTATAATCGTATTGGAATCTTATAGACAGAAAAATAAAGAATTGTGTTCGACGGATTTGTCGAAAAAAAAAAGATGGAATCAGCATTTCGCAAAAATTCGTAGAAAAATTATTTTGCATATTTAATAAGAAATATATCAAATTAAAAAATAATAATAAAATATGCAGTGTGTAATGATTTAAGTTTAAAATTACTTTTCTATTAACGATATTTAAGAAGAATATTTTATAGAAATTTTTAATCTAAATTATAATAAAACGATAATTCTCAATCTTTACTAGAATATAAAGCAGACTATATACTTTTTAATACTTTTGAAAGTATATCAAAAATTCATAAATAAGGCTACTTTCTAATAATAGAAAAAGTGCCCATAATTAATTTAAAAAAAAATATCATTTTCTTCGTAAACTATATCCATTTTTTTTTTATTTAAATTTAACCTTCAGTTAAAATATCAAAATAAAGTTTAAATTATTTTTTCATAAAAGAACGAAACACAAAAACGAATCTTTTCAAATTAAATAAATTTAAACATTGAACTGTTACGTAACTATTATTTTTTTATGTGACAAAATAAATGTTCGTTAATATTTACAAAACATACTTACAGTAAATAAGTTTCGTAAAATATTCTTTCTATATCTATGAAAATTGGATAGAAAATCTATGAAAAATTTAATAGAAAACTAATTTCTAACGACACATAAAAATATATTTTTACATACATATATTTTAGATATTGTTTTATATATTATAATTTTTAATACAATCATAATAACGGAAATAAACATTTGATGATCTCATAATTTTAATTCGCTTTGAGAATATCCGATCAATTTTTGCCAGTTTAAAATCAATGTCAACATTTTACAAGAAGAATGTAAATATTAACAGAAAAAAAATATATACATAACGCAATATTTCGATAAATTACATCAAAATAAATGTATTTTTTCATAATATATAAGATTGTTTATGTCAACAAGACGCGATATATATATATTATATATATATATATATATATATATATATATATATATATATATATATATATATATATATATATATATATATTATAGCATGATTTGAATCGGAAACAAATCCATTGAAAGTGGAACAAAAAAAGGTGGCGTGATGATGTCCAACATTGCAATAACAATCGTGCTTCAAGAACTCTTTAGAGGAAAACCGGTGCTTCTCAAAATGTTTTTTCTTTACCGTCGTAAATTAACTACACATTGTATAGTGCAAAAATATGAAAATTATTGTTTTATGTTCGTTAACGTTTAACGTTCATAATTATTGTGTGCACAATTGTGTCTCTTATATTTACACACACACACACACACATATATATATATATATATATATATATATATATATATATATATATATATATATATGCGCACTTTATATGAATGTTAAAAGTTTATAATATATATATATATATATATATATATATATATATATATATATATTTATATACGGTTTTTTAAATATTGTCATTTTATTACTCCTTTTTTTAAATTTATTTATTTTAATGTGTTTTCATATAAAATACAGTTTGCTATTTATCGCCATTTTAAAAATTTGCCGCCATTTTCTTTTGCGTATTCATGTCACATCTTTTATTTATATATTGTTAATTATATTTTAATTACATTATATTGAGATGAGTTATGACAATTTTTTAAAATTAAAAACAATATTTTTTGTGATAAAGCTAAATATACTGAATAAATTATAATTCGTTAATCGAATCCCAATTTTTTATAATACAATATGTTTAAAAAATATTTTATATCTAAGACGTCATAAAAAAATATAAAGAATAATCTGTTAAAAATACAGAAATATGACGATTAATATATTTTTTTGCAGGTAAAAATATCTTCATTTATTTTTATATACATGTAATTATAAATTATCAACTCTAATAATTAATCTTACGTAAATAATATTATTATTATTTAATGTCGTTTTGCGTCATTATGAATATTTATAATCTGCTTTTCCGCACATTAATATTTTTAATATCATTCGTATTAAATTAAAAGTAATTTTGCATTGTGATAATAATTAGATATAAAAAGATCTGCGTTTTATTTCCATATTTATCTTATGTATTTCTTTCTTTATTATGAGAATTTAGATTTCTACAAACTATAAAATAACAATTAATGCTTTTATTCTTATTTTGGTAATATTTTACGTCTATTGAAATAGAACAATTAAAAATATATTTTAATAATGTAAAATACAGCAATTATACTATAATATAATACAAAAATAGATCTGTTTACGAAATTGTACAAAAAAAAAAAACATTTACATTATTTTAATGACAATTGCAAACCCCCGGTTAAATTTTTATTTAAAAGAATAAAATTTCATCTTTAAATAATATATTTATATAATATTAATTCTTTCAATATTATATATAGATATATTAAAAAAAAAGTTTAAACTATTGCCGTTACAATTATATAAAATTATTCAGTAATTAACGTAATTTTATTAATATAATTATCCATTAAAATACCCTTACCATCGATTTTATACGTGAACAGTGTAATTTTATACATTTTTATCGGTTAGTTTTTACAATAATTACTCAAATTTTACATTTTCAGTCATTATGAAATATTTTATTTTTTTCAGCAATATCTATATGAAACACAAGTACATATATATATATAATATGTAATATGATTTGCATAATACAGATCTTGATTATTGAAAAAAAAAAACACATAATGACATCGCGGTTGACATTGAAAATTATATATCAATTAAAAATTATAGTGTCAACGGTATTTGACCTAATTAAAAATATTTTTATAATAATAATAATAATAAGTTATTAAAAAAAATATTAATATTTGATCTGTTAGTAACATTTGTTACATTTAATATATATATATTTTTTTGTATTATTATGTTAAAGTTTATAATTTTTATATTGTGTAAAAAAATAATAATTAATTATATGAAAATGATTATAAAATTAAATATATATATATATATATATATATATATATATATATATATATATATATATATATATATATATATTGAAATGTAGTTCAATGGTACCATTTGGGTACGCGCAATCAAAATATTCATATATACGCATTTTGGTAGTATCCGTCAACAAATTACTATGGTAAGTCGCAAGTTTTCATTATCATCATCGTCGTCGTCGTCGTCGTCGATGGTGTATTCGTCGTCTTCAACGATGAAAACACAAAAGAGCTGGACGACGCCATTTGTGAGTCGGCTCTACCGCGACGCACAATGGAATCAGATTGCTTCAATTTCCATCGTCTTCATTGTGCGTTACACTTCATCGACAATAGACGGACAATTGGCACGTTTCACTTTACCATAAAATTTCGTCGTCGATCGCATTCGCAGGGTCGTCGACATTTCGCCACGCCGTATATGAAAAATTTCTGTTGTAAACCGATCGTTTTTAATTTATTATGACTGCATAACGGATCCGGTGAAAAAAAGAAAAGAAAAGAAAAAAAGAAAAAAAATTTCCTCGTCGTGTGCACCAACAGTCAATTATCCGCATTACGATTATTATTATTTAATGGTCGACGATGCAACGCGAAATATTTCATGCATTCGTCTCGTTTTCGGTGTGGATCTTGATTTTATGCGGTTTAATGGGGGCAACCGTGATTCAAACCGGCCGAAATGATCCATGATCATCGTGTTTTTAGTCTTTATATATATATATATATATATATATATATATATATATATATATATATATATATATATATATATATAAATGATTTAATTTTATATTAAAATAATATCGTTAATATTGTTCGACTAAAAAAAAAATATTTTTTTCTAAAATTTTGGTCCAAAATTAAAGATAGACGATAATTATTGCCAAAAAATAAAAAAAAATATAATATAAACATTATGTTGAAATAATAATCACCATTACAATTATTTTGTATTTTAAAATGTTGGATATATATATATATATATATATTTTTTTTTTTTTTAAAAAAACTCCTCTTATGATCTATTATGAATTTAAATCTATTTTTTAATAATTCTAAATATTCATTTTTATATTTTTATAATTTTTTTCATAACAAATTAAAATCCAAATATTTTATAATTGAAAAATATATATGTATTTTATGATATAATTGTAAAAAAGTTTGACATATAAAATATATTAAAATTTGTGAAGGATAAATAATATACAATCTATCAATATTATTATTATTTATATATTTTCATAAAAAAAAATATGAGATCAAATTTAATTTCATTCTTACTATATATTTTGTAATTGCGAATAATATAAAATAAATAAAAACGCATTCAACAATCTATTCACTAACTAACCATTGTCTATTTAAATATACCATTGAATTTATTTGTTGATTTAAGGATTAAACAATTGCGACGACCCAAAGAGGTGATTGTGAATAAAAATCCTTGAAATGAAATTATCGTCGCACATTACCTTCTTGATGTGAAGCTATTTAAGTGGAAATTGACTATTTGTGAATCGATTTTACCGTAAAATGCTATAATATAAATAATAAAACAACTATCATCATCTTTTTTTTTTTCTTAAAAAAAATAATTGATAAAAGCATGCAATTGTATATGAATGTCTATAATTTAATAAAAAAAATCTTTAGTGAAATTTTATTATATATATATATATATATATATATATATATATATATATATATATATATATATATATATATATATATATAATGTAAATTATTTAATATTATAAATAATTTATATTATAAAAATACAATTGAAGAAGTTGTTAAACAGCCATCATGTGTTGGACTCCATTTAATTAATATAATAACAATAATCATTATTCATGTTCGAATCCTATGAATTGCATATAAAACAAAGCTCTATTTTGTAATAAACAAGTAATTATATAAATACAATTGATATGAAATACTCTAGTCTAAGGACATACAATAGATATTTTCTTAATATAGTCTAATTTGTGATCTTTTTTTTTCTCATAATTAAAAATAAATAAGTTGTCAGTTTCAAAGCTATAATTCGTTTTTTTTTGTGAGGCATGATAATATAAATAATTACTGTTTTTTTTTTATTTTTGATATTTTCTATATGGATATTATACAATATTTCATTTTATATCAGAATTTATCATGTTTATTCTCAACTTTTATTATATTTAAATTCAGGAAGCATTAAGTTTATTATATTATATTATATATTATGACATCTTTATCTTATTAACATTTTCACCTTTTCGGATTTGCGTCAATATAGATCGACATGTGGTTGAACTTCATAGGAGTCAGCAAAAATTC
The DNA here is from genome assembly GCA_024500535.1 of Leptonema lineaticorne. Lineage (NCBI taxonomy): Eukaryota > Metazoa > Arthropoda > Insecta > Trichoptera > Hydropsychidae > Leptonema > Leptonema lineaticorne. The sequence continues at coordinate 3,694,925 of JANIJI010000008.1, read as the reverse complement.
AATGAACGTCATAAAATAGCACGTTTCTAATCATTTTCATATTATATATTATGATTATTATAACGTAACGTGTTAAAAGATTATCGTGCATATTTTCGCTGATTAATTAATTAGTTTTCTTTTTTCGGTTTGAACTTTTGCCGATGATTATTTATATGCAATAAATAGTAAATTTGATGAACTTTGTGTCACTTAATGTTTTTTTTTTATTATTATTATCTAAGCTTATCAATTTATTTATACATAATATATAATAATTTACACGTGTTGACACAATTTATTATATTTTTTTAAAATAAAATTTAAATATTTTTATTTATAGTATATACAAAAATTTTTGGAATTTCAAAAAATGTTTAGAAAATAAGAAGATATTCCAATATAATGTTTAGTAATGTCATACAATTTCAATTAGACTTCCTATAAATATAGTGTACATTAATTATAATCGAATTATTTTATAATTATATTATTGATTTGATCGTTAATAAACTATAATTCAGAATATAATAATATATTTTTAATTAATATTTTGTTTTTCAAACTATTTATATATTCTTCATATTTATAAAAAAATAAAACCTTATTTAGTCTGCTTTTATGATTAATAGATTAAAGTCGAAATTTATTTTTTTAATACTAATAAATAAACTATTTGATGAAATAAGTATATAATAATTTTAAATATTTTTTTTTTATTGTTAAAATTTTAAACATTAATATGATAAGTTTATGTTAAACTGAATATTATTATTTAATTTGTATTTGTCATTGTCGATCATATTTAAAAGATAAATCGTCATTTAACATTGTTGTCGTTATATTGCCAAAAAAATAGAAGAGATAAAAACTAAACACGTTTTTTATAACGTGTTAAATTAGGCACACTATTTTCTTTTCACATATTTTTAACTACTAAGACACAATATTTACCGATTAATATTCATTAAAATCACGAAATGAACATATGATTACTATTTTGGTATGTTTTTTTTTGTGTATGTATGTTAAAATCTGTTATTATATATGATAATTAAGATTAATTATTCTTAATCTTAAAACGAATATATAAATATATATATATATTGTTTCAACAAATATGTGAATATATGTAATTCTTTTCAAATTATGACGCCATATTCCGTTTCTTTTCTTTTTTCTATATAACTATTGAACTTTGTAAAGAATATTAAAATATTTATTTATCTTGTAATTTGCGTAGATGTTTATTATTTAAAAGTTAAAAGATATTTTTTAATACATTTTTTTTATAAATTTCATACATTCAGAGTATTTTTAATAAAATAATATTAATACATTAATGCTTTGTCAGAAAAATGATTATATATATATATATATATATATATATATATATATATATATATATATGTAATTAGTAATATTGTATTATTTCCGTAATATTATTATATGATATTAAATTTAGTTTATGTAAAAGTCGATAAAATTGGTTAAAAAAATATTAATGTACATTAAATTTTATTTTTTCACGAAATAAGAATTAAAAAATTGCCTAATATAATTTGCATTTGTCATTAATGATAAAAATGACCTCCTGAAAATTGGAGGTATCACGTTCACGTTTAATGATTCGTTGATAACTATATTTTGAACTTTGAACTGAAACATTGTAAGCTCATTTTTCTTATATAAAATTATATTATCACTAACGTACAATTAAGTAGTTAATTAAAAAAAAAAGAATAATTATGACGAAAATCACAATAATCTACGAAAAATATTGTTGTCCAGTGTATCCAGATTTATTTAAATATCTGAAGTTTAAAAGTATATCCATCTTCACTGAAAATATACACTGAAAAATATATACTGAAATATGTTTTTATGAGAAGTATGAAAATTGAAATCGTTTTTTTTTTATATTAAAAACTTTCATTATATATTTGAACATCTTTTTGACAAAATATTTATTGATTTTTGCTTATAAATGAATTGATAAATGTGAGTTAATTTATAAGGATTGTAATGAAACGCGTTTTTTATTTAATTTAATATTATCAAATTATATAAAAATACAAATAACACAATTTTTATATAAAAGAGCACATTTTTTTCTAGAAAGCTCTATAAAAAGCAAAAACAATAAAATTAAATACTGCGTAAATCACGAGATATTGAATACAATATCAATACAAATAATGAAATATTATTATTATTTTTATTATAAACACTAGAATAATTTTCTTTTTTCTAATACAAATTAATGTAAAAATATTAAAATTTTAATGACACACATTTATTAATAATAGAAGACTATAAAAAAAACCAAAAATTAATACAATTCTTTAAAATCGACCACAATTTTTCCTCGAAGATGTCCAGCTTTGACTCTCTTGTATGCCAAAATTGTTTCCCTAAATGGATATATTTTTTCAACTATAGTAATCATCTGTAACATGCACAAATAAAATTAATATATACGGTTTAATATATTACATACACATTTTCAAATACTTTAATTACAAAAGTTAAATCATTTTTACCTTATTTGAAGATATCAAATCGGCAATATGTTTCATTCCTTCAACACAAGGCATGAAAAATCCCCAAACAATTACACCACCGTTTTGCAAAGTCATTAAATTTGGATTTACTAAATTGGAAACCGTTTTAAAGGTGCCTGCAATGACCCCTAAACTATCATAATTTTTCAAAACCGGAGATGTAAATGTAACATATCTGAGAAATTTCAACTTAGATTCAACTGCAAAATCTGATCCTAATCCAGCGCAATCGACTATTACATCAAATCTGCAAAATAAAGACCATATTTTTTGTTTTATATTAATTAAAATCTATTAACAATATTATTAAATATTATATTTAAACGATATAAGTATATTTTTAATAGATATATGAAATGAGTAATGAAGAAATATATACTTAAAAGATTAATATTTTTATTTGAATATTTTTTTAGAATGGTTCATACATGTTACTTGTATCATTGTATGCGCTATTACTATACAAATGCTAAATTTTTAATAGATATTTAAAATATTTTAATATAATTAATATCTTTGATATTATGAAGTGTTTAATGTGTATTCAATAAATATAAAAATTGCGATTAAATGATATTGTATACAAACCGTCCAAAGCTTTTTAATTTTTCCAGATAATTAGGGGCACGATAATCTACAATATAATCAGGGTGAAAACGTTCAACTAAAGGTATTGCACTTGTAGAACAAGTGCAAACCACCTGAAATTATAATAAAAACAATAATATAGTGCAACATAACAAATTCGTATAAAATTTAATATAAATAATTAAAAATTACCTTAGCACCTCCCGCTTTTAATAGTTGTGTAGCAGCGTTACCGACTCCTCCTGAAGCTCCCAACACAAGAGCTTTTAATCCATTAACATTTTTCAAATTTAAACCAGCACTATATTTGAGTCCTGACCATGCAGTCAAAGCAGTATAAAATGTAGCTGCTGCTTCGAATTTATTTATATTTTTAGGTTTTTCAAGTACCTAAAATTAATGTTAACAATATATAAAATTTAATCATTTTTGTTGATGATTACAATAAGACAAAATTCAATATATCATCATTTAAATTCTATAAGTGAACTTGTGAGGCCAAAAACCAGTTCATTCGTTTTATAAATTAATGAGTTGTTAAAATTTAATTCAACTAAAAAGAAAAAGTAAAGCTGGTTACCAAATGTGAATCAACAGCTATATATTCCGTGTGACAACCTTGATTTTGAACAGGAAGTACTCCCCAAACTTTTGTTCCAACTGGAAGATTATTTAAACTTCCTTTTCCTTTTGCTACTATAGTTCCACAAAAATCTCGTCCCAAAATTAATGGAAATTCATGTTGACCTAGTCTTAATATGTTAAGTATTGTTGACCCAAGGCCTTCTATAATAATTTTATATTTTAACTTTAAATCAATGTCTAAAGTTTTTAAAGAATATATGTTTATATGAAAATAAATTCTATATTTATAATTTACGACAATAGATGGTGTTGTACAATTTCATTGACAAAATGTATTATGTTACCATTAAAGTCTGTTTGTCTGACTATCATAGACCAGTTATCATTTAAAAAAATGAATAGATTGAAATTATTAGAGAAATGATTGTGAAATAAAATATTTATGAACAATTTGTAAAGATGTACATATATTAAAATGATCATTAATTACCTAGATCAGAATATATGTATTTTTTTTTGTGTCAATATCTAAACCCTTAATAATGAACAGAATGCTTAAAAAATATTTTTTCCCATAATAAGTATTAAAATATTTTTTTTTCACAATAATGGGTCTATTAGTATGGTACTGAATTCAGAGCTTTAGCAGTAACACATACATCACAATAAGTATGTGTAATCTTATTTATCATTATTAACATTTTTATTGTTTTAAAAGTTCTGTAAATATAAGAAATCTAATTGAATATTTTATCTATTAAACCATAAATGAATACATGACAATTTTTTTAAACTAGATAACAATTAATATGAATAAATTATATGAAGGATAAAATGCGTGTTTGAATTCTTAAGACATTAATTATTAATAGTTTAGAATTTTGAATAGTTATTCAAAATAAATGGGAAATCAAAAACAAATAATAATTCAGAAGTCCTTTACAATTTGATATTAAAAGTGTCTACATTCCATGAAATTGTTTTGTATTATCTAATATAATGAATCGCAAAGTTAAGGACTCTAATATTACAAATTTTATAACATTTAATAATAGAACATTTTTTTCCGTTTGTTGCCTTCATTCTTATACATGTATTTGTTTGTATATTGTTGAATGTGCTAATCAACGTTATGTCACAAGTTACTGTAATTATTATAATGTATTTCATATTATAATTGTAAAGATATCAGTGATTGTAAACTGTTATAAATATGAATCGCAACTTTTGAAAAACGAGTTTAACATAAATATATATTTTGATACTAATTATATCTATTTGATACTTTGGATCCTATTAATGATTATTAATAGCTTTGGATATTCCGTGTTCTTAATTTCATTACCATCATTGTCATAATTCAATATATAAAAATATAGAATTTTTTGTAAAAGCAATATTTTAGACGTTATATACAATATAAATTTTATAAAAAAATATTTCGTCAATCTATCATATTTAATAAGAAAATTATAGATATAATATAATATTACTTTGACAAAATATCTACGAAACTTATAAAAATGAGGATAAAACATTTATAAAATTCTAGAAATTAATCGATGTTTAAAACCAGTATTTCTAATTATTATTTAAAAAAATAAGTTTACGTAATGTTCGTTCAATAGAAACATAGCTGTATCAAAAAGATTTAACGACTTTTCTATAAATAATTTTATATACATTAATCATATTATTTTATAAAAAAAATCAGAACATTTAAAAAAAATCTTATAATTTTTATCTCGTACAATTTATTTTATTCTATTTATAAAAGTAAAAATAATATTTATTTAAAAATTTTATTATTGAAAGCAAATGCGAAAAATATCTAATATAAAAATTTATAAATCCTGTATTTAACACCTTTATTACAGGGTATCAACAATATTTAATAGTATTTTTTATCCTCTATGATTACTTGAAATTTTTATCAATTATCATTATAGTTTTTTAATGTCTTTTGGAATATGCCCTGAAGTGTAATTATTTTTAGTGCATGTGTGTGTTGTGTGAAAAAATATATAATAACTTTTATAAAAAGTTAGATATCAAAAGTATAGATCATTCAAAAGATATAAACACATAGTAAAAAGTATATTAAAATTTACCAATCACTGAAATATCTATGGGGTTCACGGATGATGCCTCAATTCTAACTAAAACTTGATTAGGGTGAGTTATATTGGGAATTTTCGTTGTATTTGATAAATAAACCACTTTATTCACATCTCCATATTTATCAATTTGCCATGACAGCATTCTTCCGGAATATTTATTTCCATAGAGATCAATTCTTGAATTTGGAAAATCTGCTGTCAATACTAAAGAACTCAGTAAACTTGTACACTATAAATAAATTGGTTAAAAATAATGAAAAATAATTTAAAAAAGTAAAATATAATAATATTTCAATACATTAGATAATTATGTCAAAGGAAGATATAAATAAATAATTATTATTATTTAATCAAAAATGAACCCTTAGTCTCTCAATAACTCAGTTTTAATATGTGTAATTTGTATTTTTATTATATATATTTTATTACACTAAGAAATATATGTAATTTTAAATTATTATTTAGAATTATATATTTTTAAACAATGCTTATTAATTATTTTATATTTCATTTTTTTTTATTAATTTTACGTAACATAATAATTGTTAAGAAAATTATTTTATTTAGTTAACGTAAATGTACGTTCACTCGTATAAAACCGATGAAGTATTATTTATGAAAGTTTTCAGCATTATTATATTAATAAATCATTTAATTTAATATTATATAAAATTTATTTAATTTTTTTATGCAGTGAATATATAAAAGGAATTCATTAATTGTAATTTACATATTTGTATAAATATCAGTAACATATATATATATATATATATATATATATATATATATATATATATATATATTAATTGAAAAATTATTTTTAATATATAGTTTAGAATAATATGTAAATGCCCTTGTGAATACCAAATGTATTTTTTTAACTTAAAGTATGCGGCATACGGAACATAGGAATTTTATTTTATATAGCAGGCTAAAGGTTAAAAAATTAATAATAATAGCCGATGTAATTTTCCGCACAGTTTAATGACATAACAATTGTTGCAAAATATAATAAAATCGATATTTTCATGAGAAATTTAAGTTTTTTTGCTGTTCAAGGTCAGTTAAAACAATCATCTATTAAATTTGACTAAGTGAAAGGTATAATAAGATCATGTAAAAAAAAATTTTTTTTTGCATATACATTTGATCGATTTGTTAAAAACCAAAAAAAAAAAACGCGTTATCTAAATGAGAATTTTCGTAATATAAACCAATTCACATAAAATCGGTATTTTTTATGTAATAAAAAATATTTCATTAATGTCCATTCTTTTTTTTTTTTAAGTAAAATGGAGTAAATATATTTTTTTTAATTATAAATGAGACAAAATAAAAATTACGCAAAATGATTTATTTGGAACCAGGATTCATTTAAGCAATGGTATAATTTACATTTATACGTATAAAAAAGAGGCCACGGTAAACTAGATCAGAATATAAGAAAAAAAAATTACTTGATAAAACTTTTTTTTCTATAAGGAGTTTTAAATTTGAAAGTGTGCTATGATTTTTATATAGAATTATATGTAAACTAAAATAGTATAGAATTTCCTGAATATACAGAATAAAAATGGAAAGATTTGAAATATATAATATATTAGTATTGAGTAAACAATTTGTCTATTTAATTGTTCAATAAAATTGAAAAGAAAGTATTAATTTAAGATCAATTAAAAAAATAAATAAAATAAAATTCATGGTCATTACCAAAAGGAAGCTGGTTAATAACTGCATTATTGTAAATTGTATTTCCAGGAAAACAGGTTTGAATTGCAACAACTTTGAAACCCGTAAAATCGAAAAGTTTATTGTGAACAATTTCAATGCACTTATTTACAATAGAGAATTGAATAACACGATAGCTAATGTGTAAATGAATCGTGTGGATAATTTTCCAGTATTTGTCGTCGATACAGTGGTTTTAAAGCGGTGTTTCGTAGACCTGCATTGAACACTAATATCAAATAACGTGTTATATTATTTATAAAATATATAGTTAAACTAAATTTTAAATAGATCATTTAAGATATGATAATAGATAACATTAGAATTTTATTTGATGACGAATAACTATGATATTTCAAAATGTGCGACATTACCATAAATAGTTATTTATGAATAAAATGTAATATTGTGTACATATTTTAATTGTTCTGATCGAATCGCTCTACTTGTGCGTTTTTGGAAATCAAAAGTGAAAACCACTGACACAGTGAAAGGCCCAAGTACAAGATATTCATAAAATAGATAATGCTAAAAATTCAAATGTTTAATATATTTCATAAATGAACAAAAATTGCGAAAAAAAGTTTCAAACACGGAAGTACTATACATTAGTTATCCATTATTTTTTTATTTTTAGGAAAAAAAAATTATAAAAAAAAATTTTGTTACAGGTAATTTATATATCCATATTTCCTGTGTCATTTTTTATTAAAATGAAAAATAACGATTTATTGTTATTATGGTAGATTATAATAAGAATGGTGTTATTAAAAACGTATGGAATTATATAAAAAAATATATTATTAATTACTTTCAAATATTATAAAAGTGAAAAAAAAACAAATATAACACACAAAACGTTAAAACATAATAAAAATGTAAAATATTAAAAAATCTATCACAGATTTCTTGAATACGATCAACAATACAAATATAATATAAGAATTATATAGAAATTTTTAAAATTTCAAAAGAATATATATATATTGCAATTTAACATTTCAATAATTATCGACAGTATAAAAATTATTGTAAATCACTGAAATCAATCACAACTTTGCCCCTTAAGTGTCCAGCTTTTACTTTTTCATATGCACTTGGAGTCTCTTTAAATTGATATACTTTTTCGACTACAGTAGTCATCTAAAACAATTAAAAAAAAATACAATATTGAAATATATTACATATGTGTATGCACAAAGTGTATAATCTTACCTTGTTGGAAGCTATTAATTCGGAAATATGTTTAATTCCTTCAACGCAAGGCACAAAATACGCCCAATAAACCATACCACCATTTTTCAAAGCGGTCACATTCGGACACACTATATCGGCAACTGTTGAAAGAGTGCCTCTAATTAATCCCAACTCGTCGAAATTCTTCAAAACTGGAGTCGTAAATGTAACATATTTTCGGAATTGTAATTTTGATTGGACCGCATAATCTGTACCTAATCCGGCACAGTCAACTATAATATCGAATCTGCAAAATAAAGTTTTATTTCTATTTTCAATATCTGACAACATATAATAGAAAAATAACGTAGTCATAAAATCGCTTCACTAAATAAATATTATTTTGCAAAAACGCCGAAATATCATTAAAGACGTGGAGAATGTAAATATTATATTAATAATAAAAAATGCAATTCATAAAACAGGTTAATAATAATTATATTTTTATATAAATATATAATTGTGAAATTGTACGAATCGTAAAACAATTTAATGCGTAGTTTGAAGTAATGAATAAAACAATAAATCTTGCATACTACGTGACTGAATGATGAACAGATATTAAATAATAAATAAAAATACATTGTATATCGTGTAAACAAAGAATATTATACTAATTTTTGCTATTTTAATTAAATATATAACGTTCATTAACTGTAACACATACATCTTTGTTTACTAACTTAAAAGATTTTTTTATGGAAAACGTTAATTTGAATACTTAATATCAATATTCTAATAAAAAATAATATTACCAATAAACAAAGCAATGATATATAAAATATTTTAGTAGAAATAATACTTAAAGGTTAAATATAATCTTAATAATTTTGGTAAATTTATACAAAGAAAATCAACAGACACACATTTAGATATTAAACAACTATTTTTTTAATTAACTACTTTATAATTTGTAATGTAGCGTTTTTTTTGCATATAAAAAAATAATATTTCTGATGCAATAAAATTTTGAAATTTTTTATGATTACATTAAAACTAACAGGAAAAAATATATATTGTTAATTTAATTCGTTAACCTTCAATATATAATGAATATTTAGCAGTAATTTAAAATATATATGATGCAACGTAAATTTAAAACTACATTTATATTTATATAATATATTCAAACACATATGACCAAGACTTAACATCCTAAAAAGCCTTTAAATATACTCACACGTTCCCATCTTTTTTATAAGTGTATCGATTTTTTTTACAGTTAACGTATAAGAATATATTTCAGAATATATTCTATTTATTGTAAATATAGAGAACAACATATATTATATAACAAAAATAAAATACGCACCGGCCATATGACAATATTTTTTCTTGAAAATCAGAAGCTCCATAATCTAAAACGTCTTCAGATCCGAAACGTTCAACTAGGGGTATTGCATCTTTTGAGCATGTGCAAATCACCTATTTTATATAATAATTATAATATACCACTATGTAAATAGATTTTAAAAATTAACAAAAATATTAAAAAAAATACCTTAGCACCTCCCGCTACCAAGAGTTGAGTAGCAGCATTACCAACTCCTCCTGATGCTCCTAGCACAAGCGCTTTTAAACCATGAATTTTATTTAATTTCAATCCTGCACTATATTTAAGACCTGACCAAGCAGTTAAACCTGTATAAAGTGTAGATCCTGCTTCCAAATCACTAATATTTTCAGGTTTTTTAGAAACCTAAAATTTAAATAAAAATATATGTCATTTCATAAATATTTAAAAAATAATATTAATTGGCTTTTGTATATTTTTTTTAATGTCATAAAAATTTTAGTGATGAAATTCAATTAAAAATGATTCTATAAATAGAGATATGAGAAATCTTTCTGATAATTTATATGATATAATCTATTGGAAAGATTATCATAACTTTGGATAAACAACAATTAAAAAAAATCTTACCATGCAAATAAAAATATGACAAATTTAAAAAAATAATGTAATTATAAATTAAGACTTTAGCAATCATAAATAATTATTTAAAAATCAGCAACGTTAGTCTCTTTCAATGAATGTTATTAAATAAAAATATAATATAAATTACCATGTTTGCGTCAACAATAACATATTCAGCGTGACAACCTTGTTGGTGTACAGGAACCACCCCCCAAACTTTAGATCCAAGAGGAAGTGTATTTTCATTCGATAATCCTTTCGAAATTATTGTTCCACAAAAATCACGTCCTAAAGTGAGTGGAAATTCGACGTTATCCATATTTCGCATTAAATTCAAAGCTGTTGCTCCGTAACCACCTAAAATATTTCATTATGATTAACAATATATTATTCAAATATACTTTTTATACAACAATATGTTTTATTATGTAATAAAATGAAACAACAATTTTAAAAAAATGTGTTATGTTTAAAAAAATATATTATAAAAAATATACATATAATGAATTAATATTAAAATTTACCAATCATTGCAACATCTATGGGATTAACGGATGCAGTTTCAACTTTAACTAAAACTTGATTAGGATGAGTTATATATGGAATCCTTGTTATGTGCGATAATTGAAGCTCTTTCAAATCGCCATACGAATGAATTTGCCACGATGACATTTTTTCAACATTTTTACTTTCTTGAGGGTTAATAGTAGAATATGGTAATGGTTTGGGAAGTTTCGTTGCCATTGTCAACCGTCTCAATAAACTCGTAAATTTCATTGTGACTGAATAGAAAAATATAATCAATCGTGATAATATTCTAATAATAAATGATAACATCAGATAAAGCGGATGTCAAAGTGACGTTTATATTGTGTTGCCATAGTTAAAATATATCTGATGAAATTAATCAGTTCATGATTAATTTTAAATGAATAGATTTCTTTTAAACAGAAAATAATTTTTCATATTTTCTACACATATTTTAATATATATATATTTTAATATTTTAATTGTTAAAAAATGTTGAAAGTCAAACCAAAGGATTTTGGGACTTTATTGCATATTTTTGTATTGTTGCAACATATGGTATTTATATTAAATAATTTCATTTTAATATTATAACAAAATTTGAAAAAAAAAACCAATGAATTGTAAAATATATTATTATATCAATATAATAATTAATAAAATATAGTTTAAAAATTATGACAAAATACATTTTTTTAATAATGAAATTTTCCTAAAGCATGTTTTATAGTTTATCACTAAATATTATCACAATTGCGACAAAAGAGCTAATTTTGAAACTATTTGTTTTCGCTATTTTTACAGCAAAAATTGAGTAGAAATAAAATGACTTCTTCAGTTTTTTTTGCTTTGAGTAAAAAAGATATTATCATCAATTGTTAAATATAATATCAAGAAATAATAATAACTTAAATAATATTTTTATTACAATGGAGTATTTACAGTATTTTGTATTAAATATATATGATTCTTATATTATAACGTGTAACTAAACTTTGAATTACATTGGTTATAGTAATAATATATAAATCTATACATTTTCTTTTCTATAAACCTACTTATATGAGATCAATCTAATGCATACTATATAATTAAAACATAAAAATAAATAACTATCATATAACTAATCACTTATATACTAATAATTACTATATTTGGACATTTTTATATGAACAGGAGTATTACTCGAAAGGTAAACAGTGAAAATCTTCGCATATTGCCATATTTTTACAACAAATCTCAAGTAGCAACTGTCTAGGAAAAACTGATCGTTTTATAAGTTTTCTACGCTTTCGTTTTACTCTTAAAATCGTATTCGATGGTAACATATGTTTTGGTATAAATGGCAATCTAAAACGATGTGAAACTCTCTCTTGACTTCCTACAATTTGAAAATATTTTTAATAAATTAAAAAAAAATTAAAAAGGAAAAAATATTGTGTATTTAATATTATTACCTTGTAAATTTGATGAGATTTCGTTAATTTGTCTTTTATCTCTTTCGTTATTTTCACAACTAAATTCCATGATATTTCTTAAATATTCTAATGAGCAATTTTTATAATTGTCCGGCTGAGCAAATATCGAAGCCGCTAAAGCTGAGCACATCATTACGCTCTGTAGAAGAAAATAAATACTCATATTAGTTATATATTTATGTACAATATAATTTATATTAATCTACTCAAAACTAATTAAGTATATAGTAGTAATATTTTATAATTCTGTAAGTAAAGATGAAGTTTAGTTTACTTACATAGGTATATAGTTATCATATTAAGTAATAAGTTTAAGTATATTTTTGTATATGATTGTACAATGAAAAATTTATCAATTTATTAAATTTAGATTTAAATATTTTTAAAGTTCATGGATTTAAAAGAATACAATTGTAAGAAGAATTTCAATATAATATTTTATAAACGTACAAAAAATAATTTCACCATAAACGCCATTGAAAAATTATATTAGTTGGTTCCAAAGTAAACTGAAATTTCATTCAAATTCATTTGCATATATATATGTACTAGAAAAATTAGAAAAATATGCAAAAAATAAATTGACGGATGAAGTAACAAAAAAAAAACAATAAAATTTGTTGACAAAATAACAATTTTCAGTTGTGCAACCAGATTACAAAAAATTCAAATTAATAATGTCGGTTTCGCAACGTTTAAGAAAACTTACTTCGCAAAGTATGACCGCTCGATAATTATTAATTACAAACTTCATGGCGTTTTCTTTTCGTACTTTTTATATGTGAGAATATGCCGACGGTGACTAATGTGATGTTTGTTTTTCTTCTGACAAACAACCTGTGCAATGCAAGATTTGCAATGCGTTTTGCCCCCATACCGGCCACGATGGAACAACTTCCGAAAAAGACTTACACGATTTATTTTAAAATTGGGGCCGTTTCAATTGAAGCAATAAAATATACGTATTGACCTACATTTATGGCGTCGACGTTGTTCCGAGTATTTGTCATATAAACATTATTATAATCGCTTTTCATTGCCTTTCCAGATCATTGGAAAAGTGACCGTGAACGTACGGCGTGCACCTTTTCAATGTCCCCATCATGATTATGTATCAGAGTTCAAAGTCACTGCTAAAGGTATATTACCGACATTACTATAATCATAACACTGAACTTCATAAATGATTCTCGTTTGAAAATATGGGTCAGTTCCTCGTTTTGCACGTGCTTTCTTTCATATATAAAAAACAAAGTTTTCAACTAGATACCTATGATAAATATTTCAGTAATTGTGTTAAAAAACAAATACATCTACATTAAAAGAAATAAAGAGATGAACAACTGAATACTAATGTTGTTATATTATGTAACTGTTTTTATAGTTTTATTATATATACAAAAAAGTCGGAAAAATGGGAAAATTATGTATTTGATGAATTTTAAAAATTTATATTAACTTGAAATAAAATGCAATGACCTCATTACTCTGGAAATACAATATTTTAAATACTTTTGAAAATTGAACTGATAATATTTATCATATAAATAAAAAGCAATATAACATTGAGTTTCCAATCACATTAAAAATCTTTTTTTTTAATTCAGACATTATAAAAAATAAATTTATTTAAAATCATTATTTATCAATCTGTTTCGAGGTAATACTGCAAAAAAAAATATGTATTTCAAACAACAGATAAAAATGGATCATGCGATACAGATGTCTCGAGATAAGAAAATAATAATTCAACGCAAACATATCGAATAAATAAATATAAACAAATTACCAATCCTTTTTTCAAGAAGCTAGATGTGATCATTGCGTCTTGTTAAAACACATATCCATCCACTGGTGTTTTTGAAAACCTACAATTAGGTCGACTTTGTATTATATTGAAAACAACTTTCTCACAGAATGAAAATAATTAATTTAATACGTTTTGAACGACTGCACTATTTGCATAGTTACAAATAAGTCTGTTTAGCTGCATTTTATAGTGAAGAATCGCAAATCGCTCTAGTTTATCAGATAATTGATTTTAATAATAATTGTATTTGCAAATTGATATTATAATTTGTTCGTCTTGGAATAATAACGGTATTGTTTTCACGAGGAAAAATATAAAATATATATCAACAATGAATGCATGAAAATATAACGTCGCAAATTTTGTACATGAGTCTCCAAATCTCCATTCTATTAATAATTCAATATGAAAAAATATTACCAGTGTTATTATTAGTAAAGAACGATGTAAAATTAATCATGATATGTAAAATTGGCAAAATGGAAAGAATTAATAAAACAAAAATTGTCTAAGATCATTAATTATCAACTGAGTATTGTCATAGAAATAAATATTAGTTACAAAATATTGAAAGATGAGTTAAGACACATTGTAGAAATAAAGAAGTGTAAAAATAATAAGAAATGAAAGAAAACAAAATGATAATAATTGAAATTTTTAACAAAAATTGATATTTAAGTACTATAAATTTTATTGCAATAGAAAAAAAACATATATTTAAAGCCTTTCGAAATATTAATTGAAATCGAATAACCTTAAAATTAAATTATTGTACAGAAAATATTAAATTCTTTTTCTAAATAATTACGTTATTAAAAAAAGATCATATCAACTAATTATTCTGCAAATAGTTTTTCACTCGGAATTCTTAAAATAATTCTTTCACTTCATAATTTTATAGACATCTAAGAATTTATTTTCATTAGAAATATTTTAGGTGTATTAAAAATTCTATGTGAAAAATGCACGGAAATATAAAATCTCTAATAGTGTAATTATATTATCAATTTATTACTCTTATCGCTGATAATATTTAGTGGCGAATTATTTTTTTTATTATTATATTGACGGTCAATCTATTTTAATCGATAATAAATTGGACAGATCAATTTCAAAAAATATATGTAATTGAAAAATAATCACAAATCAATAAAAAATATATAAATTTATTAAAAATGATAATTTACATATTTTTAGTAACAATAGTAAATTTTACAAATAATATATTTTATAAAAATATATGGTTTAATATTATTATTAAATTTAGTTCAGTCTTAAATTGTAAGAATCTATATCTCAGAAAAATATTATCAATATATAAAATGAACAAGTTAATGTTTAAATAAACATTTATTAGATTATTAAATAATCAGTGTTCTTTTCTGGTAACAAACAAGGAATAATTATTATACAATATAGGTATATATAGAGAAAAATACTCTATAATATATATATATATATATATATATATATATATATATATATATATATATATATATATATATTGTATAATAGATTTATGATGGTAAGACTTTATAAGGATTAAGAATTCCCTTGGGATCCATTAGTGTTTTAAGGCTTTTCATTAAATTTATACAGGAATCACTTTTTGAATAGTGCATAAAATTTGGTTTTCTGAATCCCATTCCATGTTCGGCGCTGATAGATCCTTTAAGATTTGACGTATATTCATAAATAAACGGTTCGATTCTTTTTACAATGTCTGTTGAATATTCTTTGATTGCAATATTAACATGAATATTTCCATCTCCTAATAGGAAAAAATGGGTTAGAAAATATTTAAATACTAAAAATGTTTGTAATTCAAACAAAAAAAATACCGATATGTCCATAGCCAATAATTCTTATAGCATCTTTTCCTAATTTTTCTCGCATAATTGGCACAATTGCATAATAATGCTGCAATGGAAGTGATATATCATATTTTAAAACATATCCATCATACAATACTGCTTGTGGAATACCTTCTCTTAATGCCCATATTGGCTAAAAGAATATAAATTTAATTACTACATAAATATATAAAATATTTTAAATTCGAAATAATTAAACGAAAAATAAAATATATGTACTCTAATACGACTGGGTTCAGTTTGATATGTTCCATTTAAAACTAAGTTCATAGACATGGATTTATCTAGAAAATCTGATAATTTTTCTGAATCATGATTTTCGTTGCTTCCACTAGTTTCAATGAGAACATAAAAAGGATAATCTCCAATTGGATTTCTGTGGTAAAAGCAATTTTTAATAATCAATTATGCAATATCTTAATTATAACTTTAAATTCATGATTTAACAATTTTTTACACTTGCTTACTGTATTTTAAGGTGTGTAACAGTTGTTTCTATAGATGCAGCATCAGCCATTTCAAAGGCTGACATTATTTCACCAAGTGATGATTTTGCAAGTTGATATATTTTAAGTACATTGTCAAAATTTTCTACGCCTACGATTTATATAAAAATAGAATCAAATCTATTAATATATTTAGTTATATTTTATTATATATAAACGTACCTAAGAAAGCTACGTTTATTGATGATGAAACAGTTGGACAATTTATGGAAACTTTAGTCACTACTCCCAGAGAACCTTCAGAACCAATAAACAAATGTTTCAAATGATATCCAGTGTTATCTTTTTTCAATGTACCCAAACAATCAATAATTTCACCATCAGCTTTTACCTTAATTAAAAAACAATATATTTAAAAATAATATTAAAATTTTAACAATATTAAGAATAATTCTACCTACAGCTTCCACTCCTAATACAGAACCATGAAGATTTCCATATCGTAATAATCTTAATCCTCCTGCATTTGTACTAATATTTCCACCTATATGACAAGAACCTTTAGCTCCAAGATCTAAAGGCATCATTAAATTATGTTCCCTTAAATGATTATCTAAATTTTCAAGTATGCAACCAGCCTCACAAACCAATACTCCTGTAAGAAATGTGAAGTAATTAAATATTGTTCTTCAAGAAAAAAAAATACATTTTTAATAAATACCTGAAATTGGATCCAAATTTAAGATTTTATTCATTAATTCTGTACTAAGAACTATTTCATCAAAAACAGGCACAGATCCACCAACGAGACCTGTATTTCCTCCTTGGGGACAAACGGCGAGATTGTTGTCATTACAAAACTTCAATATAGAAGACACCTGCTCAGTATTACTTGGTTTTAATACTACCTTCGATTCACCTGATATTTTACTATATATTAAAATTTATTTAATTATATTAATCGAATATATCTATAAATATAATACCTCTACAATTTTTAATCCAGTCTATATTATATGATAATGTATCTGAATCTTCTGTTAAAACGCGTTCTTTTCCAAGAAGTTGTTGAAAATATGAAACATGATCATTATTTATTGTATTAAATTCGTAACGTTTAATGTTATATTTATTCTGAAAAAAAATATTATATTAAAAATAAAATTTTATTTTAAATGTTTACGAATATTAAAATAAAAATATATGATTATTAAAAGTTAACAGGTATATTATATGTATTAATTATGAATGAAACTAAAAGATATGTTATGTAAAATGAGAAGGTAAAGAAATTTAAAATAAAGCTATTAATGAATTCTGATAAAATAAAAATGATAACAATTTTTAAATATATAAAAGTAGTTAAAAAAAATCTATTTTATACTAAAAATATTTTTTCAATTGCAATACCTTTGAAAAATCTGGTAAAGTTGAAAGTGATCTCATATTTTGAACTAAGGTCAGCCATTTTTGTTCAAATATTTTTAACTTGTGCAGCGCCATTAATAAAATATTATGAATTTCTTTCTTTCTGAAACGAAAACATATATAATTTCATTCTATCACAGATCGATTAAAATTAGATTAATTGATAACACAACATTATTAATATCATTTATATGGATAAAATGTAAGTATAATTTTAAGTTTTTAAGTCACAACACTTACTACTACACCACTTATATTTACAATATGCGTCTTATTAATTTATTCCGAGCTAAATAAGCATTGACAAAAAAAAAAAACAAAATACAAAACCTTTTTTGCCAAAATGGTTGTGAATTTATTATTATTTTGCAAAGGCTGAAATTATACTACTTTATTTCAAAGAAAACAGTTAATATATTAGAACGTATTTTTTTCCTCTCACTAAATAAATTTTTATTTATAGTTTCATGGATGCTCATGATTTCTAAACCGTTACAATATCGATTATTTTTTCATTTATTAATTATATATACCTTTCTCTAATTTTTGTGATTAAAAAATTATTTATGTATTATATAATAAAGGGATTTTCACGACAGATGTTACAAAGCGGACTTAGCCAATGTAAATGAAGTAGTGAATAATCAAATAAATTTACGTCATATCAGAATAAAATAATTTTATCAATATCTTTATTATAATGTAAATATATTATTATGTTATCGATAAGTGTTAGTCAATGTTTGTATCTTTATTAATAAATAAATAGTTGGTAATCTCTGAAACACCTATCTGCGAAAATAAACATCAAGGTTAAAATATATGAACGAAAAAAAAGATATGGCAAACAGTTCAGATAAAAAATGAATGAAATACTTTGAATGATTTAAAAGCAATATTGAAATAAAAATCTTTTTTAAAAAAATGCAAAATTATATATGGTTAATATTGTAGCTGGTAACAAGTTATTTTTGGATACATATCATTTTAATTGTTGTCTAATTTGCAAAATTATTTTTTTTACCAGATTTTTATAGTAAATAATTATGATTTGGAAGCAATATTTTTTGCATTACACTGAATGAAATATAAACACATGAAATACGCATGCGTTATTTTTAAACGTATTTATATATGCAGTTGTATGTATTTACAGTTCCAGTGAATACAAGAAATCAATGATTTTCATTATATTTTACAAAATTAAATTAAAATTTTACTTATAACTTTAAAATTATTTTCATTTGTATGATAATTATATCTTTATTTACATTTTAATTTGGAAACAAATTTTAAGTATTTAATTTTAATATGTTTTATTAATTTTTGACATATATATATATAAATAAATAAATATATATATATATATATATATATATATATATATATATATATATATATATATATATCGATATATAGTTGACGCCCTATTTGAAATTGTATCATAAAAATGTCACTTGAAATTCTCATTAAGAATTAGTTTAAAAATATATATAGCATTTTATGATTATTTATTTAATTTTTTCATTTAATATTTTTTTTTAATTTAAATAAATATTGTTTATTTTCAGTATAAATATTTAGAAGAATGAGAACAATTATTAATAAAATAAAATTTAATGGAAATTAATAAGATTAGATTTAATCGATCTTTATACTATTTTGTACATATATTATAATTTTATGGCCAAAATATACTTAATGACAAGTTGTTGTTTTTTTAGGTTAGATATACTGTAGGCGCTGAAATGTCATTCAGAAATATGTTTAGAAATTTAATCTACAACAATAATTTGATTAGAAGAGAATTTCTTTCAAAACGTTTATACTGTGCAAATTCTTCCAAGATTAAAGTAATTTGCAAAACTTTTACTTTTGAAATAAATATTTTATCATATATTAAAAATTAAACTTGTTAAGGATTTTTTATTTATTAGGAAAATAACGCGGATAATGTATCCTGGCCTAAAAGAATATTTTCAGGTGTTCAACCTACTGGTTCTATTCATATTGGTAACTATTTTGGAGCTGTTAAAAATTGGGTAGATTTACAGAATAAAAATGAAGATGTTATGGTATCAGTTGTAGATTTACATTCTATTACATTACCTCAAGTAAACTTACTATAACATATTTTTTTACTATAATATTAATCTATATGTATTTTTAAAGAATGATAATATGTTTTAGGATCCAACCGAATTGAAAAATAATATTTTTGAAGCTACAGCAACATTATTAGCTTGTGGTATCGATCCAAACAAATCTATTTTATTTTTGCAATCTAGCGTTTCTCAACATTCTGAATTATCTTGGATTTTAGGTTGTTTCTCTACAATGTCCAGGTAAATATGATATTTTGAATTAATTTATTAAATACTTTTACATCTCCCTCGATATTTGTTTTTTCAGACTAGGACATTTGCCACAATTTAAGGAGAAATCTGGTTCGATGAAAGACGTACCATTAGGTTTATTTATGTATCCTGTTCTTCAAGCTGCTGATATACTTTTATACAAATCTACGCATGTGCCTGTTGGTGAAGATCAGCTACAGCATTTACAAATGGCTCAGCAGATTGTCAAAACTTTTAATTATAAATTTGGAGTGACATTTCCCACTCCATTGCCAATACTCGGAAATGAAAGTTCAATCAGAATAAAAAGTTTAAAGGATGCTAGTAAAAAAATGTCAAAATCTGATCCAACTCCTAAATCAAGAATTATGTTGAATGATTCGCCTGATGAAATTACTAAAAAAATTCGAAAAGCAGTCTCTGATTTTACTCCACAGGTATTTTTTTTATTTTATATTATGATTTTAAATGTGATGACTTGCTTTAGAAATTAATTATTTTAAATTAATTGGTAATTAGATAACATATGATCCTGAAACCCGGCCAGGCGTTTCAAATCTTATAAATATTCATTGCTTAGTGACAAATAAAATTCCTGAAGAGATCTGCGAGGAAGTAGAAGGATTAAATACGTTGATGTAAGAAAACGCTAATGAACTTTCATATTGAATGTCCAATTTTTCATTTATCTTTTTTTTAGGTACAAATCACTAGTGGCAGAAGTTCTCTGCGAGATGATAAAACCAATTAGAGAAAAAATTGAATATCATTTAAAATATCCAGATTATCTAGTTGATGTATTGCATAGCGGTGCAGAAAAAGCTAAAGAAAGGGCAGATTTAACAATGAAAGAAGTGCATGATAAAGTAGGGTTGGGCATATCCAAAGCTATTATTGATCGTAAAATTTTACAAAAGTCTCAATCTGGATAAATAATATATTGTAAACTTATTAATTTATGTAGACAAATTAACGCAAAATATATATTTAATAAATGTTATTTTATTGTTTGATACAACGTATTTTTAATCGTACATTTTATAATTATGTATTATTTTGAAAACTAAAATTATTTTAATCATTTATTTAAAAAAAATATGTTAATCATTCACATTTACATGTCAGTTTCATATCGTTTAAAGCTTTTCTATTAATTTTTCCAGAGTAAGTTGTGGGTAATTTATCTACAAAAACTACACCACCTCTAAGTTGTTTACTATCTGACATATTTTCTAGAAAAGATATATATGTATAAAAATATTGTAAAATCAAAGCAAAATATACTTCATATTCATAATTAAAAATATTAATACCTTTAACATAATCTTTAATCTGTTGAGCAGTAACTTTTGCTCCTGGTACAAGTTCAACAAACGCCATTGGATGTTGTCCATCTTCAAAATTTGGTACTCCGACAACTCCTACAGCTAATATACCTGGGATTGTACTGATCACATCTTCAAGTTCAGTCGTACTTACCTTTAAATTATGTGATATCATATAATTTTATTATATTTTAATAATTTTTATTTAATACGTTAAAAAGATATACCCACTTGGTAGTTTCTATATTTAATTAATTGTTTTATACGATCTACTACATAAAAATAGCCTTCTTCATCATAATATAGTAAATCTCCAGTTTTATACCAGCCATCTTTATCAAATGATTCTGCGGTCGAAACTGGATCATTATAATATCCCTAGAAAATATATTATTACATATATTTTTGTACACTATGTCATAAAAGATGAATTTATATTGCATTAAAAAATTTCTTATTGCAAAATATTACAGTATAATATTTATAATTTTCAATTACCAAAAATTTTAATTGTGATTTTACACGCATTTCTCCTGGTTTATTAGGGCCCAGTGTTTCTTCAGTTTCCACATCAACAATCTAAATTTTATATTAATATATATTATTAAAGAAAATAAGCATACAAATTATTAGTAATTATATATTCATTATTTTAATGAATATATAATAACTCATTATATATTTATTCAAGTTTCAAAAAGGCTAATATGTTATAGCATGAAGTCATTAAATGCACCCAAATTTCGTATATTTCTTTTACTAAAAATATGAAAATTGTAATATTTTGGTGTATTTAATGAATTTAAGAAAATTATATCATTAAAATTCAATCTGACTACTTGCTTCATTCTGACTGTTGACGCTAAGCTATTTTAAAATATTATATTTATTTAATAATATGTACTATTTTTTTTTTTAATATTGTAAAGATTTAAAACTTACTTTCCATTCCACCATTGGATGTATTTTGCCACATGATCCTTTTCTTGGTTTCATATCTGCTGCAATACTTAACACTTCAGTACATCCATAAGCTCCCAACAATAAACAATGTGGTAGATATTTCTATATTAAATGCAATTGATATATATATATATATATATATATATATATATATATATATATTATTTAATCATCGTGTTATTGAATTTAATTATTATGAAAATATTACTTGAAAATCGCTTATTAAATCATCATTAACTTTGCTGCCGCCAAAAAATATCATACGAAAACTTGAAAAATCAACTTCGTTAGTTTCCAAAAATTTCATCATTTGCACTAAACTGATTTGACTGAAAATTGCTGTTGATGGCTGAAATAAACATAATTAACATATCAAATAATTAATTATCAAAAATGGTAACAGAACTTGATAATATATAATATTAATAAAAATATTTTTATATTAAATAAAAAAAATAATTTAGATCTATTGATAAAAATATCAATATTCGTGATATTTTTATTAAAAATTACATTTTCACGATTATTGTATAATCAATGTTCGTGATATTTTTTTTTTAATTATATTATTATATTATTCACGATGATTTGAAATTTCTTATATTAAAAATTTCAAGGTGATATTGATAATTAAGTAATTACACGTGATTACCTTGTAAAGTTTAGCTGCTTTTTGAAAAATTTCTGGTGAATATGGTTTTATACTTTGGATTCGTTTTGTTCCTACAGTGCAAGATCCCAAAACGGAAGCAGATCCAGATATCCAATATAATGGAGAAAAATTCAAATTCGTTGACGATTCCATATTATAGTATTTTCTTGGGGCGTAGAATGTTGCATAAAGTGAAAAATGTGAAAGTGCTACTAATTTAGGAAGTCCTGTACTACCACTTGAGCACGATAAAAGAGCTATCTTTTTGAATAGATCAAAATCCTCACATCTATAATATATGGTTTTTGCATATTTTTGAGATATTGAGAAGTGAAAAAAATACATATAATAAAAATGGCTAAAAAAAAATAAGTTTTTCCAATTTACTTTAAAATAAATTAACTTACACAAAATCTTCTTCAGTGCCTGTCGGTTTAACAAAATCTTCAAAACGCAAAAAGTCATCGTTCTCAATATCTCCGAAAACGACGATATCTACCTTTAGTTTTAGTTCATCAATAACTTTCTTTATTTTTATGGCGGCTTCTGGATCCGCAAATATTAATTTTGGTTTACCCAAGTTTACAAAATGTTTAATCTCCACTGAAATGTAAAAAATAGCTTATAGTAAAAACGAATACTGTATTCTATATATCGAAATATAAAATCAACTAACGGTGCTTCATATCTACAGTTATATTCATTGGAATTGTTCCTATGTATAGTGAAGCTATTAAAGGTATGCAAATATCGTTATGATTGACAGCACATACCATTATGACATCGTCTATTTTATATCCTCTGCTTTTTAAAGATTGTGCCATTCTGATACTTCTTAATCTGACAGATCCATGAGTTTCAGAAGTTTCAGTGATAACTTCCACCTAAAATTTTATTTCAAAATTAACTTAATATTTTTTTAATTTTACTAAGTATATATATATATATATATATATATATATATATATATATATATATATATATATATATATATATATATATATATATATATATATATATATAATAAAGAAAATCAAACTATTTATATTGTAGATAATTTTGGTTTAGTAATATAAATTTTTATCAAAAAAGATTTTTTTAAAGTATTTTATAACTTTTTAATTACAATTACAATATGAATTATACCTGATTAATTTCATTTTCTAGCTCTTTCATCGTTTTCATAGCCAGTCGACCCAAATGATAGTCTTCATTTGTATTTTGTCCCAACATTTTTATTATTATAATATATTTATTGTAATATTAACTACGACACGTTTACTCGTTCAAATTCCAAGATAAACTGGTTATTTTACTTCAATTAATGTATATTTAAGATGTGCTCACGCATTTTTTTTTTTTTGTGTTGATTAGATTTTATATCACAAATCAAGATTACATATACATACAAATCTTTGTATTTTTTTATATTTACTTTGTGACTGTCATTCTTTCAGTATTTTTCTTGTTGTCATCTCAGACTGTTTTAATACAAATAATAAAGATATAATGATGTTTGTTTTTAAACATCGTCATATGGCTTTTAGTATATTTTTAAGGTATTAAATATTAAAATAAACTTAAATAGTATTATATATTGGAATATAAAAAAATAAAAATAATCATTTTATTATTGTAAAATATTTACTACGTAAATTTTAAGATATGATTCAATAAAAATACAAAAATTGCATTATTAATTTTTATAGCTAAATTTTTCAAAATGGGATTGATGTATTTGTGCAAATTAAAACAAGATTATTTCATAATTGAGAATACTATAATCAATATCATTCAGCTAAATTACTAATTAATAAATGATATAAATCAAATATAAGATGACTAGCAATTTTTTATATTATCTTATTTTATTTAGTTTTAATTTATTTTATAATAAAAAATAATACATGTAACTTTCAATAAAGTATATTTTGATTATAATTTATATATATGTTTTACAGGTAAAATGTATGAAAATATCCAAACTATTCTCCCACATATTTATCTTTTAAAGCATTTAAAGCTTTTTTGTCTATTTTCTCTGAATACGTCATTGGTAATTTATCTAGAAAAACAACACCTCCTCGAAGCTGTTTTTGATCTGACAGTTTTTCTAAAATTTGAGATGATTTTTTTTATTTAACATTGTAATTAATACCATTAATAGTGCAATTTATATTTTTTACCTTTTATAACGTCCTTTATTTGTTGAGCTGTAACAGTTGCTCCAGGAATAAGCTGAACGAATGCCATAGGCAGTTCTCCATCTTCAGGATGCGATTTTCCTACAACTCCGACAAGTGCTACTCCAGGTATTTCAGCAATTACACCTTCTAACTCAAGAGGTGCTATCTATTATTAATAAAATAAATAAGGTTTTAAATCTCTATATACCTGTATATTTACACTTTAGCTTGTTATTCAAGATATCAATGCATTTTAGAATGAATAAAATAAATTTCATTACTTGATATAATCTATATTTCAGTAGTTGTTTAATTCTTTCTAAATAATAGAAAAAGCCTTCTTCGTCACGCATCATCAAATCTCCTGTTTTAAACCATCCTTCATTATCAAAAGCTTCCGCAGTTGATTTCGGATCATTGTAATAACCCTTTTATGGAATAAAAAGTGATTAATTAGATCAAATGGTAAACTTGTAAACAACGATCGATTAAATTTATGACACAATTTTTATTTCTGATATCTCTTATCTTTTTTAATATTTTCGGTTCAATGTCCATAATCGATGAACAGATTTAATCCGGCTAATATTTCATTATACCACGTAACGATATCAATACATATTTCAAGTATAATTAATATATAGATATTAACATATATGAGTAGTAAAATATAACAATCACGTAAATTATAGATTACGATTAATTATAATTACTCTTAATCTCTTAATTAAGTATGAATCGATATATAATATACCATAAAAATATTAGGCGACTTCACTCTTAATTCTCCTGGTTGGTTTATTCCTACTTCTTTTTCAGTTTCCACATTCACTAACTACATAAAATATTATTACTATATTTTATTTAAAAATATAATTATTATGATTTGTAGACTTTAAAATTATTATACCCTAGTCGTCATCATTGCGCTGGCTTTGCCACATGAACCTCTTTTGGTTTCCAAGCCACCCATAATAAACATTATTTCAGTACATCCATAAGTGTTAATAACCTTACTGTTTGGAAGATATTTCTAAAATGTTTTCTTTTATTTAGTTCAATATTTTTATGTATTTAAAATCATTTAGTATTACATAAATAATAGTTATAAATTATATAAATAAATATTAATTCCATATATTAAAAATTATTTATAAGTTTACCTCAAACTTATCAATTAAATCTACTGTTATATTACTGCCTCCAGCAAATAAATGTGTAAAACATGGGAAATCAACTTTATTAACTTCTGCATATTCAGTCATTCTTGCAATTGTCATTGGATTCATTAATGTTGCAGATGGCTAAAAATATTATTTAATTTATAATTAATGATTAAAATTATTTTTAGTTACAAATTTATTGAATTTAATACAATTTACTTTATATACTGAAGTCGCTTTATAAAAATCGCTTGGTGAAAATGAATTTTTACTTTGAACACGAGTATGCCCTACTAAACAAGAGCCCAATATAGAAATACTTCCAGATATCCAGTAGAGAGGTGAATAACCAAGAAATTTCATATATTGTCTTTGAGAGTCTGGAATGCCTTTTCTTGGCAAATAGACAGAAATAAATACTGAAAAATGAGAAAGTGCCACCAACTTTGGTAAACCTGTAGTTCCACTCGAGCAAGCCAGCACTCCTATAGTTGTTCTTGTATCAAAATCCTCACATCTATAAAATTATTATGTTAATAATTACTTTTTTATTAAATAAAAAGACCATAGATTAAAAAAATATGTACATACTCAAAATTATCTTCATTATCTGTTGGTTTAAGTAAGTTTGAAAAAGGCGTACATCCTTCTATATTTTTATTTCCAAAACTAATAATTTCTAAATCAACATCTAAATCGGTTATCACTTCTTTAAGGTTGTTTATAGGTTCGGGGTCTGCAAAAATTAATCGCGGTTTCGCCATTTTTATGATGTGTTTAATTTCCACTAAAAAACATTAAACATAATTGATTATTATACACTCATTTCCATTTAAAAAAAAATCAAAAAATATACTAACAAGGCTTCATATCTGTGGCTAAACCTAATGGTGCAGCACCAATATATAAACATGCCAAAAATGGAATACATACATCTAGATGATTAGCAGCATCCAATATAATAACATCTCCTTTTTTGATACCTTTAGCTTTTAAAGCTTCCGCCGTTCTGATGCTTCTTATTCTTACAGAACCATGAGTTTCCTGAACATCGTCTATAATTTCAATCTATAAATATAAAATAATAATATAAAAAGAATTCTACATTTCTTACAAACATATTGATTGTTAAATATTAATGTTTTTTTTATTATATAATAATAGCACTATATATTTGTTTAATTATTTTATTTTTTCAACACTTCTTTCAATTAAATTTCATAATAGTATTTTTATTTTTAATCAGTCTATTCTATTATTATAGTAATAAATCAAAATTATTACCTGTTGTATTTCATTTTCATATAGCTTCATGACTTTGAGACAACGTCTTCCTAAATGTGTATCTTCGTTTATATCCATTTTATCTGAACAAATTGTTCGTCCTTCTCGATTAAAGCAATCAAGCAAACTGAGCAAATTATATTTTATAAAGCTTCACAAAGATAATAATAAAATATATTACGCGATATATATAAGTGTAATGTATGTAATACAATATGCTTTAAACCGCAATAGTCAATTGACTCTTTCGGATTAATTAACAATTATAAAGCCGTTATGCCTGGAAGTAAAAAAATAATATATCTTGTACCTAATATTGTGTTTATGTGTGTTTTTATTATCAACAGTTGAGAAGAAACATAATTTATTAATACATAATAGCTACGAAACTATAGTATCTTTTAAATAAACAAATTTTTCTACGAATAAACCTAATAATCTATATGGTTAATCTGGTTTTATCAAACAAAAACACTTGACAATACATTATACTAAAAAAAATGATCATTATATTGGTTTCAAAGTTCATCACATGATGTAAGGTGATGAAATATGTAAATTTTATAGTTAATATGAAACAATAAAGTTAAAATTTACTTGAAATTTACATTAGTATAAAGATAGTATATATTGAATTTTAAATTTTAATTTTAATGAATTTGATTTTTTTCAATGTTTTTTTATACATGTATATAATAAAATTTTTATTTGATTATGAATAATTTTATATTCATTTCATTTAAATATAATAGAAAAACAATAATAATTTTATATGGTAAATAATATGAAATTAAATATTTTTAGCCATTGCTTTGACGGCATTTCTGTCGATTTTTCCACTTTGAGTCTTAGGTAAATTGTCAACAAAAAATACACCGCCTCTTAATTGTTTTGCATCAGAAAATGTATCTGCAAAGATGTATAAAAAGTAATTTAGAACGTGGTTATACATTAGAACACATTTATTTATTATTAAAAAAAAAAACAATTACTTTTTATAATATCTTCAATGTCTTTGGCTGTGACATTGGAATCATGAACTTTTTGAACGAAGGCTGTTGGTAATTCACCGCAAAGTTCGTCTGGTTTTCCCACAACGCAAACATTCAAAATACCTTTCAATTGTTTGATACAAGTTTCTAATTCACTTGGTACAACCTATAAATAACAATAATGACATTCGTGTTTAAAAAATAATCCTCTATAATTTTCAACTTATGTATAAGAATTTAAATATTCCATAAATGTAAGTATCGTACGTGATAAGCTTTATACTTTAACAACTCCTTAATTCTGTCAACTATGAAAACAAAACCCTCTTCATCTTGATATGCAAGATCACCTGTTTTATACCATCCATCTTCAGAAAATGCTTGTTTTGTAATTTCTGGATCATTGTAATAATTCTGTAACATAATAATATTATTCATACATATATATAATCTCATTTCCTCGTTTCAAACCTGAAACTTCTATATTTACTTTGAAAAAAGTAGGTCCTTTTCCGTATAATTCTCCATGCTGATACGGTTTCAAAGTTTCACCAGTTTGAACATCTACAATTTTACATTGTAACCATGGATATGCTTTACCACATGATTTATATTTACGAACATTCTTTGCAAAATCTATAAATGGACCGCCACATTCTGTCATTCCATATCCATTTTTAATATCAGCATTTATAATGAATTTCTAAAAGATTTTTATTTTCTCATTAGAATTAATATACAAAAATCCATTTTGAAGTGTTCAGTAAAGAGATATAAGAGGAACACGACGTAAAATTGATGAATATGATATTATGATTCATATTTGTTTTTTGATTATAATTAAACTTACGCCCAACTCTTCTTTCATAGTTTCAGGCACTAATGTGCCTAAAATCAATATAATTTTCAGTGATCCAAAGTCGATATCTTTTATTCTAGGATTTTTTAATATACTTGCAACTATAAATTCATTCCAAACAGCATAAGTAGGCTTAAATCAAAATTTTTGTTATTCGTATTTATTTTATTAAAATTAGGATTTCAGAAAGAAAATTTCATACTTTATATTTTTCTACAGCTGTAAATAATAATTCAGGACTGAATTCCTTTGAAGAATGCATTCTTGTTTGTCCCAAAAGACAAGAAATCATTATTGTCATACTGCCAGTTATCCAAAATATTGTAGAGAAATTAATATTTGACATTTGACAAGTTTCTTCTTCATCAAGATGAAGTGATCTTAATAAAATAAGAACTTAATGATGAATTTAATTAACAAAAAACTAGTTCAATATTTTTTTTCATACTTTATGTAGTTGAAATAATATGATTATCTTGATTTATTTCGAAGTTATACTTACGTTGTTCGAATTGCCAATGATATATGTTTATGATGAAGACAAATTCCTTTTGGTTTCCCTGTTGTTCCACTGGATGAAGCAATAAGTGCTATTGTATTTTCAGGATCAAATTCCACAGGTCTAATTTAAATAAATATAATATTGCTGTAATGTATCAAATTATATAACAAATAAATTAAATATTACTGACTGAAAATTATCTTCGTTATCAGATGGTTGTAAAAAATCTGAAAATGGTATGAAATCATTCTGTTTCTCATCATCAAAAGTTACTATCTCTGGAGTAAGCTCAAGTTTTTTGCAACAGGATCGAATTAAACTTGCTCTATTAGAATCACAAAATATAATACGAGGTCTTCCCAATAATAATAGACGATTCAATTCGACTGAAAATAATTTAAGGATAAAAATTTTTATCTTATAAAAAAATAAAACAACAAAAACTTACTTTCAGTAGGATTGTCAGGGAGTGGAAATGTTGCAGCTCCCACATACAAAGCTGCTATAAAAGGTATACCAGCATTGCTGTGATTTCTCGCACAAATTGCTATAACATCACCAATTTTTATGTTTTTGGCTAATAAAGCTTGAGCAACTCTTATACTTCTCAAACGTACTGAACCATGAGTCTCCGTAATACCGTTACTAACATCAATCTGTAACAAAATACTTTAATTTATAATCCTTTTGATGATTGATAAAATATATGAAAAATAAAAAAATCATAATAATATTTATTCATAAATATTATATTTATTCTGAAATTACTCACTGAATATTTATTACTTTATAATGATAAAAAAAATACCAATATAATATAAATTATTCAATTACGAGTTAAAGATGTAAAAATACAAAACATGTATTTTACAACAAAAAAAAAAGAAATATATTAAATTATTAAATTGTTTAAAATTACATACTTGATGAT
Source organism: Leptonema lineaticorne (assembly GCA_024500535.1). Lineage (NCBI taxonomy): Eukaryota > Metazoa > Arthropoda > Insecta > Trichoptera > Hydropsychidae > Leptonema > Leptonema lineaticorne. Next base: position 3,663,429 of record JANIJI010000008.1, on the reverse strand, counting down.
TTTTATTTGCATATTGTTTTAATTTGGCCAAAGTTATTTTTCCCAAATGATGTTCGCTGATTTTGTTCACATCGTAAATTTTATCCTCATAATATACGGTCAAAGACATTTTAAATTCAAGCTATAAAAGTATAAAACTGGTAAATGATCTTCTAATAGTACATATATGAGTAATTGTAGAGGTCAGACAGTTTATATACTTACTTAGTATAAAGAGTAGGGGAGTAGTATTCGATGAATACTGGAATTTTGTATAATTTAGTAATTATAAACAGCATTAAATAATTACTTGCCGTATTTCAATAGAAATATTTTTAAGTGAAATAATAAATCTTGTCTATCAATCAAATATACATATAGATATGTAAGCTATCTTAACACTTATATCTTAATTATATAATTATTTTAAAATAAATTTATCAAATCTCTTATATAGTACGTTAAAATAAATATCTCAGTACAATGTTCAAAAAGCATAAACGACTACAAATCATAATAATTATTTCCTTTCAAAAGTATTTTTTAATATTTAACGTATTATTATTTTTTTAATATGATAATGTTGAACTTATAGATTAAATATAAATATTAAAATCAGTGATTTTTTCACGATATATTATAAAATTAATATTAGGCTTAACTAGATAATTTTTTAAATAAAATTTAGAAGTAGATAATCTAATTTGTTTAGAATATCATTAAAATCTTTTTTATCGTTTATTATTTTTATAAATTAACATGGATTTATATTAAAATTTGAATTTATATTAATATTATGTCTTCTAATTATAAAATTAAGTAACAACGTTTTATATTTTATTTTATTTTGTCAGAATGTAATTCAATACACTTTCATACAATTGTAAATCACTTCATATCTGAACATATAAATGCTGTTATGTAAGCGTTTACTATATATAAAATTGAATAAACGATTCGATCTCTTTTGATTCATGACTATCTCGATGTTTTCTGATGAAGCAATAAAATCATATTATGGCTCATAAATGGATCAAATGCTTTAATAATAAAAATTATTTTTTGTTAATTTATATATACACCCTAATACTATTAGATTTCAACACTAATTTAAAATTTAATAATATTTTTTATTGCATTGAAATATTAAAAAATAAATGATTATTATATGTCCTATTAACAATACGTTAAAAAATAATAATAAGTGAATTATATATAAAATAATAAGCGAAATTATTAATAAATATTTTAGCAATGTTTTCAATTTTATATATTAATCTTAAATAATGCAAAAGCATTACATTATTTTAATGTGGACTTTTAAAAAATATTTTTAAAGAACTTATATTTTTAAAAATTTAAATATTATTTTATTTTAAAATTATATTTTATTTGTAGATAATGGCCGTTAATAGTTTTTTTAAAGTAGATAAAATGTACCAAGTATTAACTTGGTGTCAACTGTCAGCGGTGTGCGTTCTCTAAGTTATGTCAGCTTCGCTGGTAAGACGCGCTTTACAGCTTACTGATGCTGAAACTCCATCATTTGGTTCGTCATATTCATTTTCATCTTATCATGAAATCTCGTTATTTCTGTTTTTCCTTAAAATTACACGTTTTAATTTTTACATGTGTATAACCTAAATTGTGTTTTGTCAACTTGTTACATTTACAGGTCAAAAGAAGGAGAAGAAAAATAAAGGTGTCTTTGATATAATTCCAGCTCATCATAGAACTGTTAAATCGGTAACCGCGTCTGGTAAAATTGGTGTGTATAAAAATCATTCTTTACAATTTTAAGTAAAAAAAATATTTTTTTGTATTAATTCTGGACAAACGTCACTTGCATTTTTTTTTGTCGTATTATAATACTTGAAATATTTTTCATCATCAATATGATATTTTTTTTATATATATAGCGTCATTTTAATTTCAGAAAAAAAGAAAGTTTACAATATTAATGACAGTAGTTCAAGAACAAATAAAAATAAAAAAACATCAACATCTAATAAAATTGAGGAAAATTTAAGGAAATTGGAATTACTATATAATAAAAATATAAAAAGTGACGTTGCTAATAAGGTATAATAATTTGATTCTTAAAATGAAATAAATTAATTTGAAACAATAACTAGTATTTTTGTATCTTTAGCTTATAAAAAGGGCACAAACAGGAAAAGCTGTTCTTGAAATACCTGAAGAGAAACCAGAAGAAGGAACCGCATTTACTGAAGAAGATTTTTTGAGATTTGAAAGAGAAAATTTTCATATGTGAATTGATGATTGCTACGGATGCAAGAATTGGAAAATGTGCCTTAATTTCTACATTTGCAATATTTTCTTATATAGTTATTTGGTTAACCGTGTTACCTTTTACTGATTTTGGAGAAGGTATAACTATAATTTTTTGTTTTTGTATCATATGTTTTATTTGTGTTTATTAAAGTTTATTTTGTTTTAGATCATTGGTTTTATAAAGGATTTCCCAATCCAACATATGGTTTAGTTTCGTTTGCTCTAATTGGATTTTTATTTATTGGATCGTTAATGGGGTTTACTTTATATCACGTATATCCTTTTTTGTAATTGATTATCACTATAACTGAAAAATTCAATAAGTATTATAATATGTGGTTGATAGTTGCTATATCAGGTGTTACTTGTGGAGGAAAATCTACTATATCTAAAAAATTAAAAGACGTTTTCAAATCATGTACTATTATACAACAAGATGATTACTTCTATCTTGATGATAGTCCACACCATATTAAAGTTGAAAACTTAGATCATAATAATTATGATATTCTATCATCATTAAATATGGAAAAAATGTTCAACGACATCAAGGAAGTCATTTCGAACGAATCGTTATCAAACGTTGATGAAAGACCTATATTGCTTATAGATGGATTTTCAGTTTTAAATTACAAACCAATCGCTGATTTATGCCATTTGAAGTATCAACTGTTTTTAAATAGAGATGAATGTTACAGACGTCGAAGTTTGAGAGTTTATTCCCCACCTGACATTCCAGGATATTTTGAATTGTGCGTTTGGCCTGAATATTACAAATATAATGAAGAAGTGAAGCAAATGAAAGATGTTACTTTTATCGATGGCACTGATAATAATTCATTCAATATTATATTGAATGACATTAAAAAGAATTTGTAGTGAATTGATATATTATTGATATATTTTATTTCTTTATAAAATAAAAGATATTTGTTTATTTATTGTTTGTATTTTATTTTAGCATATATTTTTAAAATTATATACTTCTAAAAAACTTATAACCTTTTATTTAAAATGACAATTTTTAGTAAAAATAGTGATTATATTTACTGGAAGTGAAGTAATTAAATTATAACTTATTTAATTTGAGAATGGAGTTTACAATATTATAAACATTAATTACGTTGATCTGTAAAATTATTTACTACATATACTTTTAGTAATTTTTAATTAAAAAGTATTTTAAATTCAAATCATAAATTTAATAACTATGATAACAGTATATTATTAAAATAAATAAAAAAACATGTCATTAAAATAATTTAGTAACATATTGTCAATAGCATTTCTTTTTAAATATTATATCTTTAGATTGGGAAATTTTATTATAAGATACTAAAAACCTTTGAAAAGCTTCCATAAGTCTCGACTTCATCGGAGCGATGATGATTTATATTTTTTTGGCTTCGGGGGATTCTGTTTCATTTTTTATTTCGTATCATTGACATTATTACTAGAAAAAAAAAATATATATATAACATTCAATAGTTTTAATAGAAACTTAAGACTAGAACAACGACAGGTTTATTTTTATTTTTTTAGTATTTTATTATTTAATTATCATGTATTAATTGCTAATAAAATAATAGATTCATTTTATCGTCGACGTGCAAACGTGAAGATCGATCGAGGAAAGATTGATGATATAGTGAAAGCCTTTTAGTGCTGCAGATGACAGCTGAAGTCAGTACACGTGCGGCTCTTGTGAAGATAGCACGCGCTGACTTCTTCGCCGAGAAAGTAATATGTAAGACATGTAACTTAGTGTAACTTTGTTTGTTTCACGTCAGTTTTATGATACTATTTACAAATACCAAGAAAAAAAAATAATTAATTAAATGATTCCGAATAGTTTGTGTTGTTATTGAATATGGAAAATTATTGCGTGAATGTGAAAATTTTCAATGATCAGTGTGTGAAATTGATCGACGATTTTTAATTATAAATTTGAATGGAAATTTTAATATTTTTGTTGGATTAAAAATTAGGTAAGTTTCCTTTTATAATACATATATATATATATATATTAAGCAAGAATATAGAAAATTTGTTGCTAGAAAATGTTTGTTTTTACTAAAATGAAAATTTGAGACGATTACAATTTTTTTTTAATCAAAATTATTATATTTTTTTTTAATTATGTTCTTTTAGTAAATTGTGTTTTATATATAAAATTCGAGAATTTTTATTTATTATTTAAAAACATTAAGTATTCTGTATTTTAAAATTTTGACTTACGATTTTATTATTTATAATTTAAATAATCAGCATAATATTATATTTTTTTATCTGAAATTGGCGCCAATTTTTTTTCCATTGTTACATTGTTAAGAATGTTAAAAATATTTATTACTATAAGTATTTTTTTTTATAATTATTTTAAAATTAAAATAATTGATTTAAAAATTCTAATAGTTCAAGTAACAGGCTTCCAAATGGAATCCTGATAAATCACTTATATTTTCAATTTTCATTTACGAAATCCAATTTTCGCATGAAACATTATCGAATCTTTCAGTAAAAAAAATAAATATCCAATGGTTTCACGCTGTGTTAACGACTCAACTCTTTACGAAAATATTTCTGTATCGCAAAATTTAAATAAGAAAAAGGCACTCGAGCTCGTACAATTAATCGTAAATCGTACAATTTTCGATCAAAAGTCATATTATTATTTTTAATTGATTGGCATCATTTCATCAATTTATCTATTGTTCATACTCTATTCTAGCTCCGTCTCGTTTTCGAACACTTCTATATAATTGTGATTCCTGCTCACTGGCATACCTATTGTATTTTTTAACGAATTGTAATGAACAATTTCAAAATGTATCACACTGCGGTTCAAAATCCAATTTGTTTCTTTAATTCGTTTGATTCATCACGAAATTAATATTTATATATAATTATTATATATATATATATATATATATATATATATATATATATATATATATATATATATAATAGCTACTTCAGTATTTCATATGAGTTCAAGTTCTATTTAAACGTATTAAATGTTTTATTGTAATAAAATTAATAAATTATTATAATATATTTCAATAAAAATGTAATCGTTATTAGAATTTATATTCTATTTTAATTTAACAAAAACACATTATTCTTATTTTTAAATCAATTTACAGTTTGAGAAATTCTGGAATATGATACATTCTAATTCAGTTGTACCTGTCATTTGTAACATATAACTGGTTCTAAATAAGAAATTTAATACGAATATGAAAAATGAGATTATTTTTTTCTTTGATAAAAAAAGATATATCTGTTATTTTTTTATTGTATTTTTTTTAGTATTTAAAATAGTTTTCTAATTTAGTTTGGAAATTTTGTATTTTATTATTTTATTAATACTCTAAGTGTAATAAAACGTGTTTTACACAAGATAATTTAATTTTAAATTTATTATTATTATTTTTTAACTTAACATTCTTGATAATTATATAGTAAAACACGATTATTAAATGTTATATTAGTTTATTATTACTAATTATTATCAATAAAATATATTATTTATATTCCTGATTAGAAGTAAAAAAAAATATTGACGGGCTAGTTAAATAAAAATGAAAATTAAATGTGTAATTAAAAATGTTCTTTTATTATATAATTTATAAATATTTATTTACTAAAAAAAAAAATTAAAATATTTATATTTCATAATAAATTATTTTAATTATAAATATATCAATTTTGAAAAAAAGATACCGTGAATACTTTAAATCTTTAACGGTTTTCAAAAAGATTGAGAAACGTAGACGTAAATTTTGAAATATTTATTTTTTTTTTATATACACGATTTTCATTGATATCTGAAATTTTTCTGTATGATTAAAATCACCCAACGTTTCGTATAAATATTAATGAAAACTGCATTTCGAGTTTTTCAGATCAGCGGAAGTCGATCTTATTTTTTTTATTTCTCCATCGGTTAACTTTTTATCTTATTTTTACATAAAATATTTTCAACTCCATATATCTTATATATTATATAAAATTTATTATACACAACGATAAAATTTATTAACATTAAATATATAATTTTTGTACAAAATATACATAAATAATATTGGAAAAAGATTTATTTTTTCATCATAATTAAAAAAATAATATATTATATGTTTATTTTTATACGTTCGTATATTTTCAAAAGTTTTTTTTTTTAATATAGAATCTTCGAAATCATGACTTAACACGCCTTTTGTGAGATCATCTAATGATATTTATTATAATATTAGAGTTGAGTTTTAAAAAATTCAATAATTAACTACGTATTATTTATTGTAATATATATATATATATATATATATATATATATATATTCATTTTATTATATTTATAAATTTTATTTAGTACTAAATTTTCTTTTTGAATTAAAATAATATATTTTTATAATTATAATAAAAATCGATTGATTTTATCAAATTTACGATATCGCAAATAATAATCACATTAACGTATATCAGATTTGAATCTGAAACGAATGTCTTTCACACGAATAAAAAAGAAAAATCTTCAATATTCCGATAGAGATCGTATTAAGATTTTACACATTTCCTTTTTTTTTTTTTGCATCGTACCGCAGGACTTTTCCGTTTACACAGATTAAGATTACGAAACGAAACGGTTCATCTTTTGAAATTTACATAGATATTTATAAATATATATATGTATATAAATACATATAAGCGAATCTTCTATATAAACTAGCCCTATGTAAAGCTGAGAATACATCCGCATTCATTCGGTCGCATATTGACATTCTTAAAGGGATTGACGTCGAAAACTCGGCACGTCTGTCAATTTTATTTATTTATTTTTATTTTATTTTATTTATTTATTTATTTTTTAGTAAAAACATGCCGTTATATTCTGTCAATTAGTCGTCGGCGACCGGGTCGTTAGCGACTGTTCGATTCGAGGAAATGTATAACGAATTATTCAAAACTTTCTAGTCGGCGTCTTTTTTGTTCGACACATATATATATATATATATATATATATATATATATATATATATATATATATATATATATATATATATATATATATATATATATATATATATATAATATTTGAAACATTTTGTATCGTTTCATATTAAAATCAGTAAAATTAGTTGTTTTATTTAAAATTTATACACATTTAAAGTATCACATAATTCTTAGTTAAAAATATTCATATTCTGTGAGAAACAAAAAAAAAATCAAAAAAAATATATATAATATAAAATCTACGATAGCCGTCAATAAACATTTAAATGTATTAAAAATATTATAATATTTTTCAATTAATATAATATATAAGCGCATTTTTAATGGTTACATTGTGCAAAAAAAAATTTTTGAATACTGCAAATTTTAGGTCACAAAATAAATAGTTAAAAAATATATTTGACATGTAATATTATTTATTAATAAAAATCATATCAATAATTAAAAAAAAATTAAAATTACAATATAAAATTTTAAAGAATTATCTAGTTTCTTTTAGACTAATTATTAATCCATATATTGCAATATTTCAATGTATAATTCATGATATTATCATTATTATATAATAAATTAAATGAATAATAATCGATCTAAATCTGTTGATTTATTTATTTTTTACAGGATCAAGTCAACGACTCTATTATATGTTATAAATTCTTCAGATTGTATTCGTTGCGAAATTGTTTGACATATCGCCGTATTTCTTTTCAATAATACGTTGATTTACAACCTGTTGATTGCTAAGAAATAATTAATCATGTGTGTTACCACCAAGTTTACGACAAATGTATATAAAATACATATATATATATAATCAATTCATGATTAATTCGCACTTCATAAATGTTCTTGATTTACATATTTCAACATCTATTTTTTCTTAAATCTAATTAAGAATTCACATTGTATTTTCAATCAACTCGATTTCCATCCGTTTCCAATTTGTCATATTCCCAAGCGATGTCTTCATAATGCACTACAAGATAAATAATATCACGACACGAAAATTGAACATTTTCAACAATATTTATTTTTATATATAATTTGTACACCTGAAGTGAAATTCGCTTTCTCATTATTATATTAAAAAAATCAAAATTTATATACTACTATGATCAAAAAGTAAGATGAAATTGTTATTTAAAACTCCCGAGCATTACGGAGGCAGGTAAACTGTATTTTTTTTCCTAGGTTAGTAAGACTGTCTATAACATTTGTCAAGCATCCAAGGATAACTCTTGGTTCCTTCATCACGATAATGCACCATGTCATACTGCATTGGTTCTTCGCGACTTTTTTGCCAAAAACTCGACTCATATCGCTCCGCAACCACTGTATTCGCCTGTTTCGGCTCCGTGCGACTTCTGACTATTCAGCAAACTTAAATGGCCAATACGAAGACGCCGTTTTGACACGATTGAGAAGATAAAAACCGAATCGAAGAAGGCCTTAATGGCTATACTGGAAAAAGATTCTTCCGACTGTTTCGACGACTGGAAAAAGCGTTGGCAAAAGTGTGTTTTATCGGACGGGAATGAAATTGATTTGGAAGAATAAATGAATAATTTACATTTTATAAACAAATTCACCTTACTTTTTGATCGCAGAGTTATATCATTAAATTATTCACATATTCAACTTTCAAAAAATATAAATTTTATATCATCATTTTTTTTTTCAAATATAGTTATGACTATATTCACATCGACGTGCCACACGCCGCATTTCATAGCTCGTCTCTTATATAGTAAGAAAACCATCCCTATATACGGATCGATTTAGTTCCGGTTATACGAGATTTTTCACTCGATCCAATGACGAACGTCTCCGTTTTTAAACGATGCAATATTTATTATTTATAACGAGCGCGACAACGGATTGTGTCGCGCGTGTGCTAGCGTCTCGGCCGCGCTACCGACCGCTCATACTGTAACTGTACCGTTAGCCCGACACTGCACACGTTTGATTTCCTCTTTTAAACTTTTTGTTGTCATCTGAATAATTTATATTTGCGATCGATCTTTATTATTATGTGTATTTCGACATGTGTATGTGCGTATGATAAATCGACGATTCTTCAAATTTATATATTTTTTTTCTATATAAATATTTAATTTATAATTTAAGGATCATCGATAAAAAAATAATATAATAAATTATATAACACTTGTTAAATACAAAAATAATGATTGAAATATGAACGTTAAATTATTTATTCGACCCTTTGAAAAAAATGTAAAATCATACTGAAAGGAGTTGTATTATTAATTTACGTTTTCTATCCTGTTAAAAGTAATAAACATCAATAATTATAAGTATTTTTTTTTCCATTTCACTAGTCAATCTTCAACTCGAACATAATTTATAACGTTGCACTTGACATTAAAGCATATTACAAAAGGCATAAAATTATTTCAGACGTAATTAAGAGAGAACATAACTGTCGACTTTTTTATTATTATTAAATTTAATAGTATATTTCTTTCAGATAACCGGTCGTCACATAAAAACCTAACACCACTTCCTCGATATTAGATTTAGATGACGCGTTCTAGAATCGATTTCATTCACCGTTTAATGGTATCGATGAGCTTCAAGGGACTATCTTATATCTATTAATTGATTTAACTCATTAGCGGACACGACTCGAAAGCGAGTACCGCGTAACGCGACGCATTCAAAGCCGTAAACCGCTATAGACGACACAAACATTTATCATTTATATTTTATACCAGTTTAAATTATAACAATCTTTTATATATATATATATATATATATATATATATATATATATATATATATATATATATATATATACATTATCCATATTTGATTGTTGTGACTTGGTAAACGTATAAGCTCACCGTGTCAGATTGACACAAGCTTGTAGAACAACCGTTCGTATGACAAATACGGCATGAAGATTAAGTACTATTTATCCGGTACACGGCATACACGAGCACGTAAGCATTTCACGATACACCCGATATCATCGATGCACTTTTTGCCATTTAGTATTAATATGCCGGAAAACGTCCAGCAGGATGAGAGACGGAAGCTGCGTTCGCTAACGGGATATTACAGTGCACACGTACACGTTTTTACTTTTTTTTTTTGTACGATTTATTTTTTTATTTCCGCTCGCGCATTTATTAAAATGTAAATAAATAAAATGAAACGAGCCGAACGTGCATATTATTAAGTCGTAAATTTTATTGTCGGTCGTATTCGTTATAAGAGCGCGCGCGCGCTACTACCTTAATTCGTATATCCTGGATAATCTTTGAAATTTTCACATCCTGATTTGACGTTTCCCGCATCTCCAGAGTGTATATAATCGAACCGGGAACAGAGCGGAAACGATCGCGATGTTTGTAACGGGTTATTTTATATAAATAAAACTCGTATTTTATATGGAAAATCGATGCTAATTTTAGTACTGCCATATATACTATACATATATATTTACTATATATATATAATATATATATTTCGACTTTTTGTCAATTAGGAAATAATTAATGACGTTAACTTTATGTAATTTTACTTCTTGTAATGAATATAAATGATTACACACTGTCGTCTTATTTATAGCGTTACATAGTTGTTTGAATACTATACTAGTTTATTGCATATATCAGTTGCAAGTTTAAATTCTTGAATAACATATTCTTCATTAAAGAATGAATAATATTTAAAGATTAAAAATTTGATACTAAAAACGATTATTTAATACATATTTTTACAATAAATATACTATAATTGTAATAATTTTTTTTCTCAAATTTACAATAATTGATTGTATAATAATTTTATTTATACATTGTATTAATCTTATACAATATAAGCAATGTTTGAAAAGTTGACGACCGTAAAAACAGATTTATTTCTCAACATAATTTATCCGTTAATATTTCAGCTTTCCGAAATTTTTCAGATGAATAATCTTCAGAATTTTTCATCGTTCTAAAGAAAAATCGTTTTAAATTTTATATTGCGTCAATATTTTTGGAGATCGCAACTTGGATAATATTTATTGTTGTGAAACAATACTGTAATTATTTATTCATGTACGATATTATATATACATATAGATCAAAAATTACGTTTCTTTAATAAAAAAAATCCAACGAAAAATGCAATAAATCATTATTGAATATTAAAAACAACACGCACAAGAATCAATAAACAATTTGTTTGTAATACACGATGCAATTTAATGCCGTACCCCGATATTTTCCCTCAATTATTATTTAATAGCAATACTTAAATTATTTACAATGGCCGTACGTATCGTTTATATACATTTATATTTATTTTTTTTTAGGATTAAATCAAATGATTTTAATACGAAAATAGTTTTTAAAATATTTTTTTTGTACTTATACATACTATATATTATATTATATAAGAGTTGAATTATAATGGCGTTTTTCTCGGAAATAAAAACGACTACAATTGTATAAAGAAGACCATCAAAAAATTTAACGTCGAGCATTTTTGCGTTGGTGTATTGAAATTTTTATTTTAATATTGTTCCTCACCGCGAAATGCATAATAAATATAATCGTTCATAAGTGTTATGTAAATCGAAATTTGAGTCATGGTCGTTATTTCAATTATTTCCGTCCAAAAAAAAAAAAAACGAACGACGCCAATAGAAATATAAAACGATTTCGAATATTTTGAAATTAATTCGCGATGACGATATAAAGAAATATGTTTTTTTTTTAATATCATAATTATTAAATAATAGTTTGGGAACGTCTGATTCGCTCGATTATTTACCATATCAATTCATCTCACGAAAGATCAACGAAGATTATTGTCTTTCTACCATTCCAAGTAATCGTCGTCTCCGCATTTGTCTTTTACATATATCTAAAGTAGAACAATTTTCTTTAACGAGCTGTATTTTTTTTCTTATTATTTCTATTATAACTAAATTCTCGGAAAATGAAAAGTGCCACTGCATTCTCACGAAAATAAAAGTGCATTAATTAGATCTATTAAGTCATACGTGACAATTTAAATTAAATCAGTGACGTGCGGCTTTCTATAAAGATACAATTTTTTTTATATCGATTCATCAGCTCTATATTCATTTTTTTATATATTATATATATATATATATATATATATATATATATATATATATATATATATATATATATATATATATATATATATATATGAAAGTAAAATTTTAATTTAACATTTTTGACATAAAAATAAGTATATCAGATTTTGCCAAAATGAATTTAAATTTAAAAATGAAGCAAATTAAAAATAATAATTCCTGATTAATTGAAATAATTATTATAGAAAAAAAATATTAAATTTAAAATAATATATACAATATAGTGACGAAATGTATGGTATATATATATATATATAAAGCTTTAAGACTGTCAAAATCGAAGGAAATAAAAGCAAAATTGAATCGTAAATGCTGAAATATTTTACACGAAATCATATATTAATAAGTTGAACTTCGACATGACAAGGATCTATATTTTTAATTGCGACGATCGTTTAATATTAAAATGTGAAAATAAAATAGCATTTGACGAGAAAAAAAATGCTACACCACCACGAACTACCCATTAGCGCTAGTATTCTATATATAGTATGTGATATTTCGAATTGAATTATATTGAGTATTAAAGGATGTTGTGCACAATAAATATATATATATATATTTATATTTTTTTCGATCCATTCCGGCTCATTTTGCCGACTTTTATCAAAATGATCAACGGGGGTGGAGTCGTGATGTTCCAGGGTTGAATTTGTTGTTTGGTTCATTGTTCTTGCCGACGTGAGATATGGCTTCAAGCATTTTCTTATGCACGCCCCGAACTCGAAATGCATTTACAGCACCGCCCCCGAAACCTTCATATAAAACACATTATATTATATAAATATATTCGTTTTATTATTATTTTAATATCAAAAAAAAAAAAAAAAAAAAAAAATTAAAAAAAATTGCATATAAATTAAATACTCTCGTTTCTCGTGCTCAATGACGACTTTAATTATCGGTTGTTGTTGTTGTTATTTTTTTTACGCTTCATCAGCTCGCGGTGAATCGGTTTAAAGTTAAACGATCGTTTAAACTGTTGTTAATTCGCGTTGCGATCGTTAAATATTAACCTATATATATATATATATATATATATATATATATATATATATATATATATATATATATATATATATATATATATGAAACGGTTAAAGTTCAAAAGTGTGCGACGGTGTTTTTCAAACTTTTCATATTTAATTATCGATTAGTGATTATTGTAAGTAAAATTGAACGATATGCAAAAACTTCTTAAATTTATAATATAAATATTTTTTTTTATTATATTAAAAAAAATAATATCTGATAATTGGAAAATAAATTACGATTTATAATATTCATATTTTATTAAAGAGTAATTGTATTTATTAAAATTTATTTATATATTTTTTTTTAATAAAACGAAATGTTAAAGATTTTTTCATAAATAATTATCAGATAAATTTGATTTTCTATATGTAATTAAAAATACCATCATTTAAAATACTTTTTAGCTACTTTATTTAAATTATTTTTGTAATCGATTTATTTTTTATTAAAAATTATCAATTTTCACTTTATTTTAATAATTTAATTTTTTTATTAAAAAAAAATCACTTATTTAACATTAAAAATTCGCTATAAAATATAAAAAGACATTGAATTTTGAACGGTAAAAATGTTAAAAATTTAACTTTTTTTTTTCAATTATTTTATTTAGACTAAAAAACAAACATGTCGATTTCAAAATTATAACCGATTTCATTTTATACGTCTAACATTTTTCTTATTATTGCCTCAAATTTATATTCTGTTTGATATTTATTACGAAATGATTATTTTTAAAAGCTATAATAATTTTAAATTTCAATATATATTAATTTCATACATTCCAAACACACTTTACATTACATATAAATTTTTAAAAAATATATATTTTTTAAAAATTTTCATAAACTCGCTATTTTTATTCATACATCAGTTCACATAATATATATAAAAAAAAACACACACACACACACATATACAAATTTATTCGAGCTCTAAGCGTATATTCAAAAAACACGTATTGCACAACGTGGTGTTTACCCTGGCATTAAATTACTCAAATTGCATGCAACTTTGCAAATCGTGAGATGCTTCGTTGTCGATCCGTCTATACGATCATCCATAAGAACTTATTTGTGTATATATATATATATATAATTTATATTATGTATATGTACAAAAGGATTTTACGAGCTTATTTTAAAGGATAAAAGTCGAGAAAGCTCAACTTGTACACGAAGAATATGATTATGATGATGCGTGAAATTTTCGCTTATTATTCATATTATTATATAATGAATAGCGTTAAAAGTGAAAATATTTTATTCGCATATATTATATAATTAATTTTATATTTTATTCGTATTTTTTTTTCTCAATTAATTATTAGAAAAAAAAATTCTCATATTCAATTATTGCAAATTAAACATACTTAATTTTTATTATATCTTAACGTTATCGTGAATCGATGTTTTATCGAAAAAAAAAATACGCATTTAATAGCGTAATATAGATCGCATAAATAAGGATTTAATTATTTTATATCGGTTTTAATTAACACTGATTTTTTTTTTATTATTATTTACATCTCTTCTGTCGTTCGATTCATTAACATTCCTATTCGAAAGCTCATTTTATATTTATAAAAATAAAATTCTCAGCACAAATGTCGATTTTTGTATCGTTTCGATGAGCTATTACGTTTTATTGACGTAGTAAACTACGTGTTGTTTACGATTAATAGGACGCGAAAGGAAAATAATAAATAAATAAATAAAAAAGATTCATCTTATATAGTATGTCTTTCGTATGAAACTTGTTTGTTATATATTTTTCATGTTTTTCAGCTCGTCGAATATATTATGCGGATGTTTACAAAGTTTACTATATATAATATATTTTTTTACATATTACAAAGATTACTTTATTTTTAATTACGTCGTCGATTCTACGTCACTACTGCATATTTTTTTGAGATATTTATAATTAAATGACATATTTTATAAATCAGAAGTGCAATTTCAGAATACATTTATGAAATGATCCGAATTTTACTAATAATTTTAGATCATTTATTGCAATAAAATAATCAAATTTTTTTTCCTTATATAATATATCTGTAATAGTAAAATATTGATGATAAATATGTAAATAAAAATTTAAAAGTTTGAGAATGTACGAATCGAACTATCACTATATAATCATTTAACTGTATTAATAATATACAATTTAATGTTTTTCACTACGTTTTTCGACTTTTTCTATATGATCATATTATTCATACACACTATTCAATAAATCGAACGAATCAATGAAGCGTATAATTATATTTATAATGCATTTTTATTTATATTGAACCGCATCGTGGTACTGTAAATATTTATTTATTATATTTTAAGGCGACCTGTAGTCTTTTATTCGTGTCATCCGATATGTAAATATAATTCATCGTTTATATATATATATATATATATATATATATATATATATATATATATATATGTATATTTATATATTATATATGTATTAATAATAAATGAGTATAATTTTTTTTAACGTTTACATACAGACAAACGGGTTTTTTTTCATATTGTGATCGTTCACGCGTTCGAAGATCATTCTTCGACTCCAGTTCGTCCATTCATTCATCAGCTCACCGCAAAATGTGTCTTCAAATAACGCCGCGACCGCAGAAAATAACTAAAATTCTTCATCGTCGTCTTATATATATAAATATATATGTATATATATATATATATATATATATATATATATATATATATATATATATATTTCTTTAATTAATTTGCTCGAATTGCAATTCAATTTTAGATAATTTTACGCGTTATAAAGATGTGAAATTGAACGCGACTCTGTTGTCGCTTTATAAATTTTTCTCGGAATCGTTCTACGTTATTTTCTCTACAGTTATAAACTGAATTATTCAATTATATATATATATATATATATATATATTGTTGAATAATAATAATATTAATATATAAATAAATCAATGATGCACTACTTTTAGTTAATGAGAATCTCAATTTCAAATTTCATTATATCGATTTATTTTATACAAAATTTAATCTTCAACTTCATATCTAAATTTTTAACTTTTATATATAATATATATAATAAAAATATATTTGACATAACGCAAAATTTTTGATAAGTTTCAATTGAAAATTTTTTTTCAGCAATCGATCAAACTTAAACTTTAAACTGTATTTAAATTGCGTACAGAAGAATATTAATATATTAATAAAATAAATCAATTCATCATATTTTAGTTCATAGTTAAATTATATATAATATTCTACAAGTAAAATATATGTATATTATTATATATATATAAGCAAATATGTTTGATTAATATCCAGCGATTAATCGATATCGCGCTTAAGATTTCATCGATCACAATAAATTTATTACATTTAATATTTAATAACATTATTAAATTAAATTTTACGATTTCTAAATATATATATTCGAACTTTTTTTTTCCTATTTATTCGTTGGCGATATTTCGACATTTTTCAAACGTGAACTCGCAATTAGCCATTACTAATTTTCATTCAAAAACACCATTTTTCCGCACGAGAAACTCCATACAAATAATAAATCCGATTCACACGAAAAACAAACAACTTTATATATATATATATATATATATATATACATATATAATTTATATTATTTTTTTCATAGTGAACAAAAGAAAACTCATTAGAAGAAGAAGAAAAAAAACGCGTGTATAGAAAAAGCGACATGCAAATTCGAAACGTTAAACGTCGACTTTCCGTCAATCGGTTATCGAACTTTATATAAATATATGTATTCATTAATATTATTAATTATTATAAAGTTTAAAACATTGAATATTCGATCAATTTTTGAGGGATGCGTATTTTTTTCCCCTCCCCATGATCCATTGTACTTTGCGGACAATTTAATGAGGTGTTTTGATTAAATGGAATACTCGATCAACACTTTCGAGGACGATCGTCTATCAGGTTCGACGACGATGATGACGTTCACTATTATGGTCATGTTGTCGTGTATTACGATGATGATGATGATAATGATGACGATTATACATATACACATATGTGCTTGTATGTATTATAGGCATTTTACGTTATAATATTCATAATGAAATTTTTTTAATTCTATGCAAAAATGATGAATTTAGTTCATTTTTTTATTTTAAAATAATTTATTATTTTTTTAATGTAAATTTTAATTTTTATATTTAAAATATTCTCAGATCGTTCATTCGAAAATCTCATTTAAAAATTGTTCTTTTCAGGAAACTCATTTTCTTTTCAACTTATTATAATCGGATATTTGTATCATTATATTGCATCATTGAGGCATTTATTTCATTTGAATATTGTAAATATATATTGAAAAAATTGTATTAAGCATTGAACTATCGATGATATATTGATATATATATATATATATATATATATATATATATATATATATATATATAATGTAGTACATCAATGTGGATTGCCTATAACATGTATAATTTTAGACTCACTTGAAACCGCATAGTCATCTCTCATGATGCTCTGAACTCTCTCATAAAGGAAGCATTGATAGATTTTTCATAATATACGTGACGAAATGCTGATGCTGATAAACAACGCTTTTTCGGTTATTATTCAAAGCGACCGAATCATAAAATCGAGGGGAACGGGAAGAAGAGTGATGGGGAGAGGGGGGGGTGGGGTTCAAATATAAAATATATTTTGCCATTACCATTTGTATTATTATCATAATAATGATAATAATAACGAATGATAAATAATATAGTATAAAATTTATCGCAATCGTAAAACGAATCCAAGTGGAACCGCCGGATTGCCATTGCTAAAATAATAATAAAAAAAAAAATATATATATATATATATATATATATATATATATACGAATTAATTGCAAAAAAAAGAGAAGAAAAGAACAAAAAACCAGCGCCCGGTCACCATTTTTATTGATGCGTATAATAAAACATTTTATACAGTTTTATATGTTTT
The DNA here is from genome assembly GCA_024500535.1 of Leptonema lineaticorne. Taxonomy (NCBI): domain Eukaryota; kingdom Metazoa; phylum Arthropoda; class Insecta; order Trichoptera; family Hydropsychidae; genus Leptonema; species Leptonema lineaticorne. The sequence goes on along the minus strand of JANIJI010000008.1, from coordinate 3,644,983 downwards.
TATTGTGAGTTTTTATATTATTTGTTTGTACGTGCGTTCGGTGAAAAGTTAATTTTCCGCTTGCGTGTTATAAATTCAATTGCGCCACGTAATTGATTTATGACTATTGTTTCTTTTTTTTTTCTTTTGCAAAAATATTCGTGATGAGTAGTTTTGGAATATATTGATATTAAATCACGTAGGATATATCTGCAAAATATATATATATATAAAAAAATGATTCTTTTTGAATAAAATTTATTGCAAAAATATTTTATGCTATATTTTTCTAGAATTTAAATATACATTATATTAAAATTAAATTATTGATTTATTTTTTTAATGTAAATATCTCTTTTTTCAAATTTCAAAATATTATTCTTTTTCTAACATCAATTTTATGTACAAGTTTTAATCATTATAACATTTTTTAAGTATTCAATACTACATATTATTGCATTTATAATTAATGTAAACTATTTTTAAAATTAAAAAAATATTTTTGATTAATAAAAAAAACCCGGAACTTACAATATAAACAATAAAACGAATAAATATAATTATTATTTAGCTCAGCATCTTAATATTCTTTTTTAAAACTCTTTTTAATTACCATCGCATTGCATACTTTAATTATTTTTCGTGTTGCCGTTTCTTTTTTTTTTTTTTAGTAATTACATTTTTATTTTATTTTCGTAATTAAAACGAATTGATGCGACTTGCTTAACATTTATCACAAATACGAAAAAATATCCATATACAAACACTGATTATCGTTTTTATTAAAGCAATCTGAAAAATAATCTTAATCGATATCAATATAGAAACATAACGATTATCGTTATATATGTATTTTTTTTTCTTGAAAATATATTGAGAATCGTTGACATAATTATATATTTAATATTATAAATATAGAGATCTGAAGGTTCGCAAGTTAGATCGGGTACATTTAATTTTATGAATTACTGAAAATTATCGCAGCAGATCGATTTTCGTTTAATGTCTATATATATTATTATATTTTACAGAAATTGATCGACTGTGGAAAATTCGCAATGTGGACGTTCATGAAAGTGCAAAATTAGCATAATTCATACCCGTTTTCATCGTATTTATTAACTGTTTATATGTAACTAGTGAGTAATTATAATATAATCACTGACCTATATTAACGTCGAGTTTTGTTTGAAAAAAAAAATATATATATATAAAGGTAAAACTCGTTTCGTTTAATGTGATCGTCGTTTTGAACGATGTAAATCATTTGAAATTTATGCAAATATTGAATTTTCTAACGTTTTACCGGATATTAAATTGATATTGTTGCTCGTATTGAAATTGTATCAATTTATCGAGGTGATTGTTTTAGACGAATGGTTGATTTTATTCCTAGATATTATCAGATTATTTGTAAAACTAATCGATTATATTTATTATTATTATTATGTTTTGAAAATATTAATTTTATTATTCATTTATGATATTTTCATTTACATTTTTAATAAAAAGAATTTCTCAGATTAAGACATTTTATATTTATTTTTGATATTAGAAGAAATATATTAAATTGAAAAAACAAGATATATTTGAAAATTCTATAGAAAAAAGAAAAAAAATATATATATATATATATACTTGTAAATCTAAATTATTTCAACACTAATTATATTAAAAATTAAAAATATTGTTTCAAACAAATTATTATTATTTTCAAAGTGACTTATTTCCTTTAAAAAGTAGAGAAAATATTGTAAAATTGCGTATTTTATAAGAAAAATTCAGTTAAATTAAATAATATAAAATCTATAAAAAAATTTTGCACGTTAACTTGTCTTAAGTTTTTCCTATAATTATCATTATATAAAAAATATTAAAATTATACTATAAAATATACTACATAAAATTTAAATATTTCTATCGATACTTATAAATATATATGTATCGATTATAGAATGCTGATAAAATATTTTTATTCATATTTCAAAATAAGAGCCATTCTCTCGTACTTCCTATTTAACAATATCATAACTCTCAACTATGATTTTATATTACCAAAAATAAAATAAAATAACTAGTTAAGCTTTATCGCAAAATCGACGGATTCTCACATCAACAATTCGAACTCTCAATCGACAATGAGATCAGCTTTCTATTATATATATATATAACGAAGAATCCAAGATCCACATATAAAAATATTTTCAATACTTTCTTTATGCATGTGTTTTTCTTTTTCTTGTCTATCTATTAGCAATAATAATATAACGTGAGATTTAGGGTTATCGTAGAAGTCATCTTCGGTTCACTTCTTCGTGAATGCGTAATTTCACCGAAAATATTAAAAAAAAAAACAACAACAACAACTGGAACTATGCCTCGGTACGTATTTTATTTTAGTCGAAACGCGATAACGAAAAACATTTTTACAGATCGCAAACGATTAGATATGTATCGTTAAATATTTCTATTTTTTTTAATGTATGGTAAAATATGTTGAAATAGTGTTGTATGAATAGTGAATGTGCGTTTTTATTATTTTTCGTTTTGTTGTTGTCAAAGAAAACGTGTTAATGAAGTTTCTATGGACAAGAAGCAAAGTGCAGCAATATAAATATAATATATCCGTGAATAACTAGCGAAGCGTGAAACGGTTAAAAAGAAGAACGGATATCGCTAAAGTTCGTGTATTAAATAAACCCGTAAATAATCCGTTTATGTGTGTGTGTGTGTGTGTGTGTGAAAGATTCTTAAACTTAATATTTTTTCATTAATCGATTGTTTGAAAATGACAAATATCTGTATGTAATATTTTCATTGCATAATTTATTTTAATAATTTTTCATTATAAAAGTATTATAAATACGAAAAAAATAAAAATTAATTCATATAGATTTTAAATTTTGAATGTAAAAAAAATTGAAAATATATTATTTTTAATACTAAATCAAAATTATCAAAATTTTAATTATATAATGAGATTCTTTGAAATACTTGTTTACTTGGAAATAATGTAAATCTGCTATAATATTTTTTTTAAATTAATATCCTTAGAAAAAAAAAAATTTTTTCCATTAAGATTATTTATCCAAGGAAAACTCTGTCGTTTATACAAATTTTTATATAGAAAGAAATCGGTTACCAAAAATGAAAGAATTAGTATAAATTTCATAAAATTAATATTAATAGTTTTATAAAGAATTAAATATTGTTTTGCCAGTTTTTATAAATAGAATATAATTTTAAATCTAAATTTATATATATATATATATATATATATATATATATATATATATATATATATATATATATATATATATATATTTGTGATCAACCTTTATAAATTTAAATTATTTATATATTATTAATTATATTTAAAAAAATATAATCGATTAGAACTGACATTTTGACCTTGTAAAAAATAAATCCACATATTCGTATCAGAATAACTATTATTATTTTTAAAAGTATAATATTATATAAAATATACGTATGAATAATTTAAAATAATAATATTTTATATACGAATAATACGAATACTAACACACATACACACATGACCTTTGAGGGTTAAAAATAATGATGTCGAGAATTATCCGTTTATATTATTATTATTTAAATTAAATATGAAGAGCGATGCGAATTAAAACGACACGTGGAAATATTATTCGGTTTTCTTTTGTTGCGAATGCAAATTAGCGTTTCGCAAAAGATAAAGAAAAAAAAACTATAAATAAATATTTTAATCGCAAATTTAGTGTCGAACGTGTCATTATTATAAATACTACTTTTTAATGTCGAATTTATCACATTCGTTCATAAATATTTATAAAATTTACGACGTCGTAAATCGTCACCGTTGCCGTTAATTGTCGCGAAAAAATCCTTTTCTCTCTTCGTTCGTCGGTGTCCTTTTTTTATTCTACATGTCACTAAGTTTAAATGATTGTTATTATTTTTTTTAATATATTTATATAAATAAATATTGAATTATTTAATGAATTTGTATCGTTCGCACCGATCGCGCTAATTCATATCACGTAATGGTTAACTTGTAAGAATATAACAAATTGTCGATATCACGATCATATTTTATATATATATATTATATATATTACGTTTATATATAATATAAATATAAATTCCATTCTCGACTGGCATTACACCTGATCTCGGTTCAATTCTCACGTTTTCCTAAAACCTTAACACATATCAATAACGCCAATTTGAGTCACGATCCGTAAAGTCGTACCCGAAATGAACCAATCCGTTTACCGTTAAAAGTTGACCTTTGACGGTCAAGGCTTACGTTTTTATTTATATTTATTTTTTTCTTTTCATTTTCGTAATTTTAAACGTATTTTTAATCGTTCGAAATACGCACGTATATTTTATATATATAATATATGACCGGTATTGGGTGGGTACTGATTGGTGTATAAGTGGTCGTTAAGTTTAATGTCACGAATTTATATATATATATATATATATATATATATATATATATATATATATATATATATATATATATATATATATATATAGTAAAAAGTGAACATATTTCTAAAAATTCAAAAATTCATTACAATTTAATTACTATCAATATCAAATATTACATCAACATTCTTATATTAATTTTAAAATAATTGTTTTGAAAAAAATGAGTCCCATCATTTTTAGATGAAAAATATCATATTATAGTAAATATAGAAATTAAATTTAAAAAAATATATTAATTCATTACAATAATCAGATAATTAAAAAAATAAATATATTTATTAACATTATGTAATAGTAACACATACCAGGCGTGTTAAACTCGTGAGGCCAGCGGCCCGCCGAGATGTGCCGTTTTTAATAACATATATAAAATTAATATTTAAAAGTAAGTTTTATTTTGTTTTTATTTTTTTTTATTATCAAGCTTGTACCAAACTTTAAGTTTTTTTTTTTGAGTGCGGCCCACAACTTAGTACACAAAAGCTCATGTTGCCAGCAATATGCTATGAATTTGACACCCCTGACGATATATATATATATATATATATATATATATATATATATATATATATATATATATATATATATATATACACATCCAAAAGACTTAATAAAGAACTTTTCATCTATATTAAACGGACCACCATTTTGTGACATAAGACCATTCGGCACGCGAACCGTTTCACAACATTCTGTGCGACGCCATTTATATCCGCCATATTGTGATGACCTTATCCACCTAGGCCATGTTTATTACGTACAACTTGTTTTCATATACAGGTGTCTCGTTTGTCTGCAGGCCAAGGAGTTCATCCGAGCACATTATTATTAGTATATTTTGAGGCACACGATATTCGTGACCCTTAGCAGACGTGTGGGCCGAACATTACCTCTAATGAAACGGGCCTACGTTTATCTTTTTCTCCACCTCACTCACCCCTTCTCATATATATATATATATATATATATATATATATATATATATATATATATATATATATATATATATATCCTCATTTTTTACCGTGTAATTTTGTAAAATAAATTAAGACGATCCTTTTATTATGGTCGAAGAAGGATTCGAACTCTGTAACGAAAATTTTATATACATATATATATGTACATATATATTTTCGAAGAGTGCGCAAATTTTTCTCACGGTAAAGGGTTGTGCGAAATTTCGTGTAATTTAACACTTTTGCAGTTGTTGTTGTTGTTGTTGTTGAATGAGTAAATTTTTTTTTAAATCGGTATTGTGAATGTTGCGGCTTCGTTTTATGTTTTCATGTGTAATATTTTTCTGGATTGAAAGTGTTGTTTTTATGTGCTTGAGATTGATTGAAGGTTTTTTTTTTACATTTGTAAAAGAGTCATTCTTTAGTATAAAAAAAAATATATTATTTAATAGGCAATTATATAAGTACCGTATTAAATTGAATATGTGTACAATTAATATTGATAGTAAAATGAACTATCATAATAAATGCAGATTCGTTTTTTTCTTATCGACTTATGAAAATTATTTCCTATTTTTGGCAGCCCTTAAAAAAATTAAGAATTGTCGTCATTTGTTGTTTCTATCAGTGTTAAAATAAAATTCATATTATATTATAATAAGCTTGAATTTATAGACTAAAAACGATACAGTTATCATAATATTAATTATAATTTAAAATTATTAAATAATTATATATTACATACAATATTTAAAAGACTAAAAGAAGAGATAATTTTTTTTTATAAAATTAAAATATAAACAATATCGTCATCCAATATATATCCTTAAAAATATGCTAGTTAAATGTCATCGTATAATTTACAACGTTTTAACGATGCACATGTCGACGTTTGCGAATAATAAAAACGATTTCGAATAAAAATTCATTTGCCAAATCTTCATCATCATCATCATCATTATCGGGCTTTATATTTTTTCGTTTTTTTTTTACCCCCTCACGGCATATAAAACAATATTGGATTTCGATGAATTATGCCCGATGCGTGCTCGCACTGATTTAATGCTTCGTCGTTTTTTTTCTTATTTATATATATATTTATTTTATTTTCTTTATTTTTTTATATTATAAAATTAATTTTTATTATTGGGTGTGTGATGGATAAGATACCGAAACGTCGTGACGACGTTGCCCATGTAAAATATGATCGGTTGGAAGAAGATCGCCGGTGTTGCCTCCTTAATTACTGACCAAACCCTCGATGACTATGGGAAACCTTCGTGCCATACTTTTTTATATATATATACATATAAGTGTATGTGTATGTGTGATTCTGATAATTGTATTGATATTAAACCATAATATTGGCGTTATTATTTTTTTATTTTTCTATATATCGCCATATTTAATGGCTGCAATTGTATAATTAATATAATATTGCATAGCATTTTGAATGAATGAATAAATCATGAAAATGTATTCTAAATGTTTTTTTTTAATATTTTTCATATTATTTTTTTTTCTAAGATCAAATCATCAATTATCTGTTTAATTTTCAAAATTATTATTTTTGTTCAATATATTTTAAATTATTACATCAATTTTTTTTATAAGAAAATAACACGAATTTTAATATTCACGATTTATTCAAATTGATTGTTAATAGGTAAACAAATTCATTCAAATATGAATTATATTATAATATACAATATTTATTTGATAAATAAATATAAATTTAAAAAAAAATGATATCATCATAATATTATATATTTAAAGTTTAATGATGACATATAAATTTCGTATTTAATATAAATTTATTGTTACAAATAAAATATTTCATTCTATAGAAAGTTTTTTATTTTTTTTATTTATTAGTCTAATCGTGTAGAAAGCGAAGAAAGTACTTGCATTTCTTCAGGTCTTAGGGGTCGCCGTTACATGCGCTTTGTGCGATTTTTTCACTGGTAATTCACAGACGCTTTCTTCCTTTTTACAACGATATTAATCGGAAAAACTTTCACACACACACGATTGAAAATACAATTTGTTTTATATCATGTAAAATTCACCTTTTATTTTCCCAATAACAAATGTTTACAATTGTCTATTAATCGAATGGAAAATTCTCGTTAAACGTGCGACAATATAAAAACAATAATATTTATATATGAATAAATATTAGACTCGTATATTTTTTTTTATTTGAATAATATATATGATTCATATTATAATATAATAACGATAAAAAGTCGTACAATAGGCGTTGCATCGACAATTTTCTATAAAATAAATCATAAAGCTTCTCATAAAATAATTACCAGTTTAAATATGAGAGATTCGTTTTGGCATTTAATAGACGCCGGATTCGTTCTCTCGACAAATAGAACACCTGTTATAATTTTTGCTATCAATTTTTTTTTCTATTCATATATATATATATATATATATATATATATATATATATATATATACTAGTCGTGTTACCATTATTCGGACGTGTAATAATTATTTTAACACAATTTCCTATGGCAAACCGGCAATTATCTTCGACCGTTTAACGGCTTCATTTAGTACGAAGCAATTGATGCTGATTTTTTTTTAATATTTTTATTTTGCCGCTCTTGTTTTTCGTTCAAAATCACCATTATATTTACAAATTGCCACGCCCGTTTCGGTAATAATTTATATATATATATATATATATATATATATATATATATATATATATATATAAATTGTATATTATGATCGATCGTTGGTGATAATTTACGACGCAATAATTGTCGTTAAACGATCGTAAAGCGTCGTTATTAAATTTCGACGTTGTCGGAAATGCGGCATAATTAATACTCTGATAATTTATAATTGCAAAAAAAAATATATATATATATTAATAATCTTTAATAATATATAAAATGTTTAGCGATTGACACGTATATATTTTTATCTGTTTTTTTTTTGTTATAATCAAATATTGAATTTTCTTGTCACAACTATTATAAACTGGATGTATTATTATTTTTATAGAATTGATTCATCTATCATTCGTATAATTTTTATATATTATACGGTAAAAACTAGACAAAATATATACTTTTAAATAAAATAATCAAAATATTTTCAAAACATTATAATAAATAGTCGTTTTTTTTGTGTTAAAAATCGCTGTCTAAAAATTTTGTAATTCTTTTTACTTTACCATATTTATATTCATTATTCATAAATTCCAATTTTTATAATAATTTTAAGATCAACGATTACTTTTCCAAAAACAACCACAAATATCTTCTCTATTATTATAATATAATAATAATTATATATAAATTCATTAATTTCAAACATAAAAAAAAAAACATCAACTATATTATAACAGACGTATTTCGATATATCTAAACAATATAATAATAATATATAATATAAAATTGAAAATTCCATGAACATTCAAACTTTAGTACAAATCTTGATAAAAACTACGAACGCAAATGGCGTCATTTTACGTAATTTTTTTTCCATATGCATTCGACGCGATATCGCGATGTCGCATCGTTTTTGTTGAATTTTCATGTGTGAACTGCGCCGCGGCAACTCTCGATATGCATCTTCTCCTGATGCATCAGCAGCGACGACGTTTTGTTGCATGTTTTCGCCAAGTGAAATGTGTTGACAAGGCGCGTCTGCAACAATAAATCTCCATCTGCGATGCCCGTTCACTTCATTAACATATCGCATTCGAGCAAATATATATATATATATATATATATATATATGTGTGTGTGTGTGTGTGTGTGTGTTAAAATTACAATTATTCTTCATTTTATTTATAATTTCAAGAGTATTTTTCTAATACAGTTTTCATTATATTTGTATAAAGATAAATTGTTAAAAAAATCAGCGTGTTATGGTAATGATTTAAAAAAAAATGAGAATATCTGAATTATTATAATTTTATTTATATGATTATTTTTATACTTTATGTTAATAAAAAATATATATATATATATATATAATTAAATATTGTATAAATATGATTGTTGACATTAAAGTTCAGTTCATCTACCTGCATATTTAATAAATATTTTTTCCATATATTTAAAATTCGCAGATATATTATTATTAATATGAAATAATATTTTAATAATAATTGAATAATTTCATGATTAAAAAGTGATCTAATATATTTGAAAATAAATTAAATATTTATTGTAGAATAATGTGATTATTTATATATAATTTAATAATAATTTTTAAATATACCTACAATTCAAATATTCTCATTTTTTATTCAAATCATTATTATCACAATATACCAATTTTTCTAATAGTGTTAAGATATTTTTTTTTTTTTTTGGAAAATTACAATCATTATAAACAGTAGCTTTGACGTATTCAAATATTCATTCATCATTATAATTACGTTTTACATGAATATTGGGTCAATTTTTTTTCCGAAACCACGTTTTTTTCAGCCAATTTTTTTTTTCAGTCATTAATAAGCATGTAAACACGTGATTAATAGTCGTATTATTCTATTGTTGTAATACGAGTTGAATTATTCCGTGTAATTTTATTGTTTATTAAATAGTTATTAAAAATATATATAATATATAATATTTAATATGATGATTCGCCATTGTTTATTCATTCATACGTTTGACTTCCGTTAGTTGAAACTTTTATAATTTGAAACGACGTTTTCTATAATTATAACAGAAATAAAACTGGATTTATATAGCGAAGTAAAAAAAAAATTAAAAAAATCGTTAAATTACACGAATTGTTTACGCGTTAATAAATAACGATAATTTGAACGTTATGCAAAAAAACGAGATTGATTTAAGATTATTCATATTAAAAAGAAAATCCGTATTTTTAATTGCGTTGTTTTGTGAAAAAAAAAATTACGGTTTAACGAAATGCATTAAAAAAAACGATTATTTTTTTTTATTAACTTTATAATTTATTATATATAATGACAAATTAAAATTTATTTTTGTTATAAAATTAACTAGGAAAAAAAATCTATGAAAAATATCAGTGTTTTGATTGATTTTATGACCACTTAAAATGATTGAAATCCGTAAAACAAGTATTTTTTTATTTGATATATAAAAATATTTACGTCGTGTACTAAAATTTTATATATTAAAAAAAAACATGAAAATGATAAAATTTTTATTTTTCGAATAAATAGTTATTTTTCCTCACAATTTTATTCATTTTTCTCCACTAATTTTCTTATTATATATATATAAATATATATATATATATTTTTTTGGTAAATTTTATATGATATTATTATTCTATTTCAATGATTTTCGTGGTGAATATGAGGAAAAAAGTAACGCAATTACGATGTTCATATCCTAAACACATTAATCTTAACTCATGACATGTTCGTGACAAACGATACAAATGCACGATATTTACTTTTTTTTTCTGTAATGAATTCCATGTCGGATTAGTCTAAACACAATTATATTCATAATGGAAATAAATATTTTTGTGTAATTTTTTTTTTCATTTATTGTATAAAATGAAAATATTAATGTTGAAATATCGACAATTTCATATTTGATCGAAACATATTTGTATTTTAAAAATATTTTTTTTTCTATATAAAAAATAAAATTGTTTAATCGTTAATGATTTTTATCAATTTTTCAACATTTTTCACAATTAATATATTCGTCGTTTTCAATATATACATATTTATTATTCAAAATATTGAAAATATCAAATAGATAACATTCAACATATCATTATTTATAATACGAAATAAATAATATATATATATATATATATATATATATATATATATATATATCCGAAATTTTTATCATGTTTAATAAAATGTTAAAAAAATATATATACATTTTTTATTATATTCAATATATATTCATACACGTGTTTGATTTTTTTTTTTGAATTATTTTACACAAATCTCGTCATAACAAATAGCAGTTAAAAAGTTCAGATAAAGCCGTTTGTTATTTTCAATAAATCCGCATTACGCCTCCGCGTATATGTTAACGTTAATCCGATTACTTTTTATACTAGTAATCGTATTGGAAAAAGTGTCGGATTAGCGTGTTTCAACGGCGCATCTATCATAAAGCTTTTCGGCAACATAGTGTTCACGATTTCTACACACTCACACACACACACACACACATATTGTATATGTCACAGGCAATGCGAATAATGTGAACCATTTTTTATTTCATTTTCAATTTTTCTTTTTTCATAATATAAGATATTAGTTGAATTTGGAACTAATTTTTTTTTATTATTAAAAAAAATCTAATTATTTTTTCCTATATGATATATATTAATTATATTTATTTTTTATATTATTTTATAGAATACGATACTGAATTGAATAATTCATTAACGCCCACACGTATAAATAATTGCAAACGACTCGACATTTATACACATGAAATTTACGGTAAAAACACTGACAAAACTGATAATTTATTTAACACCATCATACAATGTAGTCCCATTACGATCGAACAACACGAGCATTGCCTATAACGCGTATAAACGCGTATTCACGAAAACGTACATAATTTATAATGCGAGTTAAACTCTTCTAAAGCGATATTTCGATTTTAATTTCTCAGACATTTTGTAAAGATAATCCCCACATTTTACCGACGTTCATTTTCGATAAAAATACATCTGCTCGACGATTTTTTTCATTTTATTTTCTACGTCTTATATTATATACACACACATATATATATATATATATATATATATATATATATATATTTTTTTTCATTTTATTTCTATCATAATTTTTTAACTCTTCACGAGCGTGTAATTAATTTTCTATAATCATAATTCGTTTTATGTGTATATATATATATATTTTTTTTAATGAACGTAAACAATAATTATACGTCGGATTGTTTGTTGTGAACGACGTTTTATTATTATCAATATTATTTTTTTTTCTTGAGTGTGTTTTTTATTATTATTTTATTTTGTGATGAAAAATCGAGTGCACTTTTATTATTAAACACGAATCGAAGCACTTTTAAGTATCGAATCTCTGGTATTTGACGAACGTTGGACATTGGAAATGTAAGTTGCTGATTTGCACTTGACATTGTAAAAAACAGGGCTGTATTTTATTATTATTAAATATATATATATATAAACGTATAAAGTTATAAATGTAATGTAATGCCGCATCATTTTTTTTTATTTATCGTAAAATTCTTACATTATTCTAAGTATATAATATAATGTATATTTCATGATGAATCATTGAATTTATATGAAAATGCTTGGTATTAAATATATATATATATATATATATATATAAATTTACTGCGAAAATCATTTAAAATCTACCGGTTTTTATATATTGTATTTATTAATAAAAAGTGAGTTACATTAATAAATATCGATTCAATTTGTTAGAATTAATATATTAACATAAATAATATCTTTATTTCTGATAATGATAATACGTATACTTTTATCTATTTATTTACAAAATAATAAACTTCAATGTATATAATCAAAAGCAATCGATTTAACGCTAGTTTTTTAAGAAAATTCTTAATAAATACACCGATTAAATTGAAATCTACATAAATTACATTATATTATATATTTTGAAATTAATACCGCACACGAGCATCGTAAATGAAGATGAGCACAAATCAACAACAAATGGATCACGACGATCAAATAACACATCCGCTATAGCAATAAAAACGATCTCATTTACAAACTTGAAAAACGATAAAATCGAACCGTAACGTAAATAATAAAAAAAACGTTCATTAATTCATTAATGGTTAATTATAATAGTGAAAAAAAAATTTAAAAAATGAAAAAAATATGTCGTTCACAATTCGCCTCTGTTCATTTTAAAAGGTTATACCGTACATCGTGGGCGTGTGAAATATTTGCTCGCGTGCTGAAGACCAGTTCGTATGGATCGTGATGTATGAACAGACCACAATCGAAGAGTACCAACGTCTCACAGACGGATCCATAATGAGCAATTGCCGATTGACAACGATAAATATCTAATTTTATTGCGACATTTGTTCATTTTGAAATGGTGACATCCGATGTTTGAGAAATTTAATTTAAATAACGCACAATTACTATTGGCACTATTTCTATTTTATATGGATGTGCCTATTCGTTAATCGTGCGCTTTGCTCAATTTAAATGTGGTTAAATTTAATAATGAAATGAGATTTGTATGAAAGATATGATTTTTTTTTTTTGAGCACTGTATAAATCCATGAATATATGATAAAAATCATAAATATTTATTATAAAGGGTTTTAATCAGATTTTTGACTACCATATTATCATTTTTTTTCTCATTTTCCAATTTATTCTTAATCGATTTTTTTTTACTGTTTCCCATTATAGGTTCAACACTCTATTAAGTATGACAATACTAGTTTGTTAACGTCTAATTTCCGTTTGACGAAGAAAAACTCGCGTCGATTAAAAAAAAAATGTAAACAGCCATTAAATTAGCATCGATTCGATTACATATAAATTTTTACAAATATATATTTGTATATATATACACTGAACCACCATTCATCGATGAATTAACGAAAGGAAACGTTTCCACATAATATTTTTATATTGCTTCTCTCACACGTGATTCGAGTCTTATTTTTAATTTTGATGAGAGTACAAAATAATAATAATAATAATAGTAAAACGATAATAACGACTCAGTGGGTCCACAATTTGTGTTCGGTTCGTAATTGAAAAGTAAAAAAAAAAAAATTGAAGATCTTCGAAGACTGGCATTCAGTCAGTCTTTCGAGTGAATTGGATGTTGTTATTTCGTGTGTCACGTTCGGCACTTCCTACTATTAAAGTTTCACTTAAATGCTAAGTAAGTACGGTGTGTTTAGTTAGATCTGAATCGGTTTTTCCATAATATTCCGTGTAACTTAACCATAGATAGCAGAAATCGTTTAGTATTCTCGTCCAAAGAGGTTGAGAACGTGTTGGACCATTTCATTGCTGGAACGTGCCTCAAATGAGATAACTCCGGTTGTGATGTTCCAGGTCTTGAAATGGTGGAAAAAAAAAAGGAACAACTGTTGTAGTCTTGAAATATCTAGTTGTTTTGAATTGACCATCGCTTTCGGTTATCTTCAAATAGCGTCAACTTTTGAACGTGGCCAGCATATGAATCAATCTTCAATTGAATATTTTAAAATATACTTGAAATTGCTTCTTTTTTTTCCTCATCAAATGCCTTAATAAGAATGGCATCGATCTTGTTTAATTGCATTTAAAGCATGCAATTTTAAACAATGTTTTTACTAAACGATTAAATTGTTAAGAATCAACGAGAAGTTTACAATTTAATATATATAGCTATTTCTGTTTCAATTTTCCATTTAAAATAAATTAAATAGTTTTGAAGAATTTCAATATATTTCACCTATGTAATTTTATTATAAATAAAAAATTAGAATTAAAATTATTCAGACGAAAAAATAAAATTAATCAATTAATTATGCTGTATAATCAAATTCATATAACACTATATAAAAAAGTCAATAAATTTAAAATCTGATATTAAAAGATTTATATTTTTTATGACACTGATTTATTAATAAACATATAAATTTAATTTATAATATATTCGATATATATATATATATATATATATATATATATATATATATATATATATATAATTGATTTTTTTTCAATTTTAATTTCAGATACATCGCACGAAGATGTAGAAATATATCTGCTTTACACAACAAAGGCACATCGATTTTTCTTAAAAAAAAAGGTAAATCATAGCAATCTATTCGCATACATATTTACATTGGTTTCCAGAGAAAATAATGTATACACTAAGAATAATTGAATCCACATCAATTTCAATACCGTTATAATAATCTATCATTCCATTGTGATGCATGATTTTGTGACAATCTCGTAATAAAATATCGAATGTTGTTTCAGCAAAGTCATCATGTCGGAGTATCGAAGTTTTCCTTTTGTTATGAAACCGAATATGAAATTTATAATTTAAATATTCGCCACATATATATATATATATATATATATATATATATATATATATATATATATATATAAATATATATAATACGGACAATTTCAATATTTAAAATAAATTTTATTCATACGCATGGCGTTTATTTATTATCGTTTACGTGTAATTTTACCGTACGTTAATAAATGACTTACCAATCTCGAGTCGGTTCAAAAAGGTTAAGTTATGTATTGTTATGACCCTAGGAACAGTTATATCGTTAATTATTTGTGATAGTTAAAATTCCGCATTTATAAATAATCATTAACACATCAATTATATCAATTTTATAAGACAACATATATATATATATATATATATATATATATATATATATATATATATATATATATATATATATATATATATATATATATATATATAAATTCAGTTAGATCTGAAAGAGTTTAGATAATATTCGCTAACTAACTGATATAATAAATTCCAGTGTACTGAACCATTTTTTTTATAACACAGCTTTATATTTATTTATTTTATTTTATGCCAAATTAAATCAGTGAATAAGTATCGTATATGGTTTAATAGATATAAGTGGTTTAATAAAATTATTCTGAAACTATATTTAATCTACATTGTTGCGCTATTATATTGAAGTTTCTTATCAATCAGAGAAAACAAATAATAAAATAAAATAATACGTTTCTTTTATAATTATATGATATTTGAATATTCGATCATATGCGTTATAATAATTTAAAAAAATGTTTCAAATTAAAATATATAGAAAAATGTGATAATATATACATATATATTTAATGGTTGGTCGTAGATCTAATGACTCGATTCCGTGAATTAAACAATTTATAATAGAGCTTTGGCTAATGCTGACGGTATATTAAATTAAATTTAATTAATTATTTTTTTTAGTATTAAATTAAATTCGTTTAAAATATATATAAATATATATGTAATTAATATAAAGAAACAATATATAAATTTTTCAGAAAGAAACATTTGAAAAATCGTCGTCAAGTTAATTTACGTACTGAAAATTAATAACAATGACAATTCTAATTATTATTATATGCATATTTCAGGCAATATTGACAGGTGCCGTTGGATGGATGAGGAGTGGATGTCCAGCAGTGAGATGCTGGCGTTAGCATGCTGCTGCCGGATGAGACGTACGAGCAGTGCGCGCAAAATTGCCGCCAACTGCTGGTACTTCTTCGTGCCTACGACGATTTCCTCAAGAAGAACCGCATCAAGCCAGATTTCTTCTGTCGTTACAAGGAGAAGATGCTGCTGCAGAAAACACTCAGGTTCATATAATATATATATATATATATATATATATATTTTTTCATACATATTTAATTAAATTCTACAATGAACTATATATAATATATAATTAACCTTTTGTTATTACATTATTAAATATTTTATTATTATTCATCATTAATATGATTGATTGAACAAGTAACGTAAGAGCACAAGTATAGTGCTAAAAATATGTAAGCTTAGATGTTACGTCTTTATATGGTGCTGAAACGTGGACACTAGACCTTAAAACTAAAAAAAACGTCTAGATATGATGCTATCGGAAAATGCTAAAAATATCTTGGAAAGACAAAGTAGCAAATAAAGAGATTTGAATAAAGTTATAAAGAAATAAATACTGAAAAGTATTCAAATAATAAAAATACAATAGAAAAATGTCAAAACACGTGACTTATAGATCTTCGTCGTTGGTTCAATCGTTCGTCAATAAAACACTTTCGAATGACTGTATCAAAAGTTTTGTTAATCGTATGCATCTTCAACTTTCTTAAAAAGATGATAGCATGAATAAGATTTATTTTAATATATTTATATATATATATATTTTTTTAATAGAGCGGCGGAAGCTTCGGTGCCCTGGAGTCGAAATTATCACAGAAAGCGTAAAACGAATCGTTCTTCATCATCGGGTAAGTGCTGAAAATTATATAAATCCTGAAAAAAAAAATTGCACGCTTTTTATATTAACATAAATAAAATAATAACGAATGTGCGCCCGGCTTAAGATTTTATTTAATATTGCGTACATTGTTACCGCGAAAGTGAAATTGATACTCGATTGAATTTATAGGGCTTCGTGTTAGATTCAGTGGCGGATGATAGTTTTTAGATTTTTATATTATTTTAATTATTTCTTTTAGATGAACAAAAAAAAAACAACAATATTTATAGTATTTTTTTTTTAATATTACGATGGTGAATCTATTAGGTTTCGTTCGCGCAATAAAAATGTAAATTATTGCAATTCACTATATATTGCAGATGTTTTAATTTTTATGGTTGTTTTTATGTTTCCTGTCGTGATCTCTTTTTATTTATGCTAAACGTTTGATTTCTATGTAATTAAATTTATAATGGCTTATTTATATTCCATAATAATCGAGTATTATTTATGTTATATAAATAATGCTTTGTCGTCGTTTCTTATCTAATGATTTTCAATGGATAATTTTTAGTTTATGTTTTATGATTTTTAATGCATATAACATAAATGATAAAATTGATGTAGATTTTTTTTTCATATTTATTTTTTTAATTTATAAACATCTGATCTACCTATTTTTCTACACTAGATCTAATTATAGAAATCAAAATGGTAAACCAAAGATATCAATTGGATATCACGAAATTAATTAAAATTTATTTCCATAAGTCCACCACTGTCGTTGGTGGTAATTCGATATTGGTCATTCTTTAATTTTTCAAAGAATGTACACTCGGACATAAGGCAATGTTTATGGTTGACGTTTCGACTGATATTCAATTGGATCCTCACGCGCCACGTATTCAACGCACATAACCATTTTCCACATATAAAACGCGCATATAATTGGCATATTTCTTCTTACAATCGAACAATTTGCTTTTATTCACACACACACACACGCACACGGTATTAAAATAGAGGGGTAAAAAGTAAGAAACAGATTTACTGTGAGGCCATTAAAACAAAACGTTGGCTATGTGGAAAGATGTTATCCAACCGTTGGACTGTCATCGTATAGTGGCGAACATTGCCAAGGTCTACCCCTTATCCGCGCGATGAATAAAACACCGAACAATCCGATCATAAAAAAAAAATAAAAATAAAATAAATATAATAAAAATAATTCCCATTTTACATTGTTTTCAAATCGAAATGTGCGCACGCCACTGGACGCGATTTCGAATGCTCTTTGAGTGGATATTGCGAATTTTCCATCTGTTTTTTTTTTATTTTGTTCCTTCTTTCTTTGTTGTTCTTGTATGATTTATGTTTATTTATTTGTATATTATAATATGTAGTCGTAAATAATGTATATTTTATGTCTTTTTGGAGTAGCGTTTTTAAAATTATATTCTTTTTGTATACTTTGTAGAAAATTTTTATTTTATTAAAAAAATATATAAATTTCATAATTTTAATTTTAATTTAGTTTTTCAATTAAAAATATATAAAAATGCAATTAACAAATCAAAGTCATAAAATTCACAAAATCATTTATTTTCATACTTATATAACAATTTAATTTTTCAATACCAAAAAAAATAGTTATTTGCTTTACAATTATCAATATTATAAAATATTATATTTTAATTAATAACATTATGTTATGATAATTATAATGAAAAAAAAGTAATTAATAATCATTTCCTTGAGTTCATTTTATATAATAGTATCTATATATATATATTTTTATTTTACGAAATTACGCTTCATTTGTCGCACTTTGTAAATTCACCGCTACACAAAAACGGGGCAACGACTATAGTTCAAAATCACAGTTTTTTTTTCTATTATTTTATATTAACGAATTTACGGTTAATTTTACGGACACGATTCCGTTTTACGGAAAAAAAACACCGATATAACGTACATACGAAATTCTAATCGAACGAAAAAAATAATAATAATCATATATACATAATTATAAAATAATATTTTATATTGAATTATAAATGGAAATGTGTATATATATATTTATTTATATCATGTATAATAAAAAAATATTATTAAATTGAATAAAAAAAATTGTGGAATCGAATCATATATATATATATATATATTCGTGCATATGAAACGCATAATTTGATTCAATTAATACGTGCGAATGTACGTTTTGATTAATGACACCCGCGGTATACCCGGCCGTATTAATAATTACGACGTTGAGAATTCGCATTCGATTATTCATTGTTATTATTATTGGGAATCGACTACCGTGTTGCCTGTTGCATGTCGGTATGCCCCGTAACATGGCGGTGTTTTCGCAATTATAACTTTTCGACGTTAAACGAGTTCGTAAACATTTATTTTTTATTTTTATTATTATTATTATTATATAATCGCTCGATTGATTAATGATGATATTGTTTTATTATTATTATTATTATTATTATTTATAGTATGTTTTTATATAATATATTAGTTAATTAATTTAATCGATCGTCGTCTTATCAATGAAAAAGCGTAATAAATCGGTTATTGTGAATGAAATTTATGTGAGAAAATTTTTGATAAATGCTAATGTTTATTAGATAAAAGTTTGGATAATGGACGGTTAAAACGTTAATTAAAATATTTAATAAAAAATAAATTTACAAATTAATTAATAAATACAGTGGACAAATATTATGAAAAAAAAATATTTTAAAGATATATCGAGAATAAAAATTTTAATTCATATTTTAAATGTTCAAAATATCATCTATACTAGACACGAAAAAATTTTATAAAGATAGAGCTAGATTTATAAAATATCTAGGTGGGCCAAAAAAAAGATTTGTAAATAATAAAATGTTTTTTTTTTTATAATCAGATAAAATATTGATAACTTTGCTCCTAATTTATTTACAGTCAATATTTAAATATTATTCCTTTCATTATTATATTTAATATATTTATTTTGAAGAACAAATGTATTATTATAAAAAAAAATTAAATATTTAATTATGCAGATGTATAATTAAATTAAATATTCGCAGTCTCAACTCATTTGTAGATATATATATTATATATTCAATCATTGAATAAAACTAAATTTCAAAATCAGCATATAATCTTAATAAATTTTAACCACCCTTTTATATATTATATATAAAAAAAAGATTTATATTAGAAAAAAACATATATGCAAAATATATATACAAAAAAACCGTACATTTTAAACATAAATTAAACGAATGCGACACATCTAACGGGTTAATGGGAGAAAAAAAAAGCGTTGCGTAACTCGCGTAATAAATCGTCAGATTTGTCTACGAATATTTCATTTTGTAGAGCCTAGTCTTTTTATTTATTATACTAAATAGCAGGGGTGTTCAAATATTTAACCACCGACGACATTTTCGTTCTATAATTATAGATAGCGAACTGAAGACGAGAGAAGGAATTTTTTTTGTTCGTATCGAGGCACAGACTATTAGACCGCGTTCACCGCTTTAAACACCCCTGCCATATACGATGATCTTATGTGGTATTACATGCCTTTTTTTCCCATGTTTCTCTTTTCACAAGACGAGGATTTTTCGCACGGAGCGCACTTGGCATATCTACTGATTCGATCGTAGTCGAACCGAATGCGATTCTATACTATCATATATAACGCCATTATTTTTACCTTTTGCGATCGTAAAAAAAGAAAAAAACACCCTTAAATATTAATTTATTACTATACTTCTTATCTGATATGAGTTTTCTTTATTTACAAAATAATAATCTATAATAAATTGTAAAATTTTCTTTTTGATTATATCGCAAAAAAAAAAATATAAACTTCAATGATTTTTAATGGATATCAAAATTGAGATTTTCCACGTTTAATTACAAAAATTATATCTGAAAAATTTCTTGACGTTTTGTCAGGAACTTCATACATAAATTATCCAAAATTTTTCAGTGTATACAACTATAGTATATATGATTCATTAGATAATTAATAACATATCAAAAAAATAATTTAAACTATATATAATTTTCTAATATATTATCTACATAATAAATAAAAACATTCATTAATTTATATAGCAAAATAGTGGATCAAAAAGCTTGATAGTTTGCGATCTAACATATAACTATATGATCCTCAAGACATAATAAGGAATTAAAAAAACACGTCTATCAAAAGAAATAATTATTATAAAAATCGTTTTAAAAACATTTATATATATATATATATATATTTCTTCCACCTGTACGATTCAATCATAATTTTGCAAATGAGCAGCATGAGAAAAGTTGTCCAGTAGTAATTATTGCCAGTCGCTTATCGCGCACTTTCAAGCGCTCTAATTATGATATGTAATTCACGATAAGATTGTATTAATTTAATACGAGTTGAATTTTATTAATTGCCAGTGTCTCTAAATTGAATAGTTAAGTGTGCATTGAATTAAATGAAATGATTAATTATTCATGCGCTATCAATAAAAATAACATAAAAAATCTCGTATATATTATTTTTTTTCTATTTGATATATATATAAAATGATTATTCATTTAATATTATGTATCATAAAAATGTGCATAATATACTAATGGAGCTTTTAATTGAATATCACTACATTAATTCACAAATTGAATATTTTTCTTTTCATCGTCAGATACTTATCTTCATAATTCGATTTTTATATATATATATTTATTACCTTTATATAAATTTCATATTATAAATAAAAATACTCGCGTTTTCAACAATGGAAATCTATATATATATATATATATATATATATATATATATATATATATATATATATATATATATATATATATATATATATATATATATATATATATATATATATATATATATATGGCACGCGTAAAGTTGACTTTTCGTCGAAGTTATCTAACATTGATTGATGGCATCTTCTTACTTTTCAAGATGTACACGAGGAAATTGGTCCTAGAAGTCGTTCACGAGCTCGTTCTTCCCTTTGTATTGTATTTATTATTTGCAAAAGCGAAATGTGGTTCGACGGCCGGTTTCAGTAGCTCAACCGAACCATGTATAAATTTTGACATTAACATTTATTATCGTCGACTTTTCCACCGACAGTTGCTCTCAATCTTTTTCTTTTTATAGCTGTATATATGTATATATATATGTGTGTATTTTTTTTCAATGATATTCAATTGTTATTAATGCGAGAATGAGTTTTGGATTGTCGCATATTTTATGGTGTGACAACAATTTTAGGTGTGTTCATCGCTATATATATATATATATATATATATATATATATATATATATATATATATATATATGTGTGTGTGTGTTGACCTTTAACCCAATCGTAGGTGTCTACAAGTCAATGTTGATAAAATTAATGTTATCTTTGAATATTTTAATCAGATGTATCATATGTAGGTGGCATATGTACCGTTAGAACTGTTTTATAAATATGTTTGACAATGTGTTACTGTAATTTATGCTTATTAATCTTCTTTAACCCGAGGCAATGGCGTATTGAATCGATCAATTGTCATCCATACAACAAGTATAAAGCGGTATTGTCAGTTGGCATATAAATTTAACAATATATGTTGACAACAAAATCGAAACGCCATCTGTCGTTGCAATTTATCAAAACGCAATCGTCAATGTCGCCATTAGTGAATATTAAAAATGGTTGACATTGTATTAAATAAAAAATTTAATATGACTCAAAATATTATATGTACAAATAATAATTTTAACGTTCGTTGTGATCTAATCTGATTTCTAGTCAAACAACCATAAGCTGGATCTGTCACGTGTATGGATTACAAATTCAGTTTGCATAACTAGTTGTAAACATTCTATCTTACTATACTACGACATAAAATATTTATAATTACAATTATTCAAACCTAATGAATCAAACTTTTGACACGTAACAGTGAAAACTCGTTAAAGATGAATCATAAATGGCAAAAAGAAAGGTTATAAAAATTAATACTCGCGCTACACTAATTCACTTTTACGACTTTTCAACAAATTGAAAAATTTTTACTCGCAATATAAATATAGCTACGATGCGCAATTTCTTAGAAAATATACTGGTTATATTCGTTATCTGGTTAATGGCGGTTGCAAGTTTCTTAGCTATTCTTCTCGGTTAGATAATATCTGCCGCATCACAGAAACGTACTCGAAATGACACAAAGTGCACGAAACTGCCCTCGGTTTTACAACATTATATACATATAAAATATAATATATTCAATTCTTCCGAGCTAAATGATTGCCACTATTACTATAATTTTCTACGCGTTTTACTATGAGGCGTATTTCGCTTCACTTCGAGCATAACAATGAAATATATGATCAGATTGTAAGGGTGGACGTCGTATACAAAATTTTACGATCTCTCGTACGTTTCGCATATTTTAGTGCTTTTTCAATAAAAAAAAATAAAATATAAATCATTTTCATTAATACTTTTGATATTAAAAGCTCATTTTTTAATATACAAAAAGCTAATTTAATTTATTACAGGATTAAATCTAAATGTCGCATACGCATTTTTTCAATAAAAAAATATCGATACGATATTTAATCATAGATTATCAATGAAATTGATATGTTATAACTATTTATTATAATCAATTTCAGAATTTTGTGTAAATTTTGATAGTCTTAAAAATTCAAATCATTGTTGATATACTTTGTGATCAAAAAGTAAGGTGAAATTGTCATTTAAAACTCCCGGATATTAGGAAGGCAGGTAAATTGTATTTTTTTTTCCTAGGTTTATAGGGTTGTCTATAACATTTGCCAAGCGTCTGTTTGTAAAAAGGTTTAATTATCTCTGAATTACACTTGTTTTTATAACTCTTGATTCCTTCATCACGATAATGTACCACGCCATACTGCATTGGTTCTTTGCGACTTTTTTGCTAAAAACTCGATTCATATCGTTCCGCAATCACCGTATTCGCCTGATTTGTCTCCGTGCGACTTCTGACTATTCAGCAAACTCAAAAGGCTAATGCCGTTTTGATACGATTGAGGATATTAAAACCGAATCGAGGAAGTTCTTGAAGGTTATACTGGAAAAAGACTATTCCGACTGTTTCGAGGACTGATAAAAGTGCATTTTATCGGACAAAGATTACTTTAAAGGGGATGAAATTGATTTGGAAGTATACTTTTTGATCACAGTGTATACTATATTATTATTATAATTATTCAATCAATTAATAAAATATTTCTTTATGATTTATTCTTAATAACATCATACAGTTTTATAATATTTATATATTTTTAACACGATCAAAAATCTAAATCCATATAGAATTTTTTTTTTTTTACATATCAAATTAATTCTCTGCCAAGTGAATCATAACATACAACGTCAATTATATTCAATAATAATAATGATATTCGATCATTTGTAACGTAATAACGATTCGTGTTATATAAAAATAGTTTATTATAATAATACGTTTTGAATAAATTAAGGCGGTGTCTTTTAATGTGTCTTCCGCATTTATTCCAGTGGATTTGTGATGATGCTGAGCCGGCTGACGGTTGATAACATTTAATCGGATCTCGTGTGTTATTTTAATAGTGGTTCATCATAAATAATATTATATTATTAATATTTACATGTATATATTTAAAAAAAATGACATCGGAATTGTTTGAATATTTTTTATTTGTTCTATCAAATATAAATTAATTAATTAAATATTTTTTTCTTATATTAAAATAATTATATATATATATATATATATATATATATATATATATATATATATAATTATTTTAATCATAAAATTTATAAATGATAATTCTAACATGCATATTATATTCTATATATATTGTAGTTAATCATACGTTAATAGACCATAATGTGTGAATTATTATAATATTGTAGTAAAAGTTGTTTTAATATTATAGCGAAATATATATATAAATTCAATAATATTTTATCTGTTATTCTTGTTATTTGATAAAAACATTACAACAAATTATCGGAAATAATGTTTATAAAATAAATGTTCATTGTTTTCATTAGATATTAATATAATATTTATTAGAGAAATTATATTGAAATATTCAAACAACTTTCCATAAGATAATAATGGATTTATTTAATATGATAAAATTACGAATAATGTATAAATTGTTAAATAAAAACTGCATAAATTAATTTATATATTTTAAAATATTTTTTTTTAATTATATCAATAACATCTTTTTGCTTTCTAAAATTTCATACTTTTCGGTATTTTTTTTTATCGCGTTCAGACGTCAACTATTATTCGTCTAGTCTTTAAATATTTTTACATACTGAAAAAAATGACATGTAAAATATGATTATCTTTTCTAAATCGATTAATTAAAATTACAAACGAATTCCTATATTATATACTGATCACCTGCTGCCTGCCTATCACACATATATATATAAACGAATTTAACTATATCATTAATAAATATAATATTATATATGAAAATGAATTTTTTACATGAATAATTTAATAAAATATATATATTAAAATATCTCACAAATTTCATCCCTCTTAATTTGATATTAAGAAATATAAAATTATTTTAATATTCATTCCATAAATATTCTAAAATTAATTTACAATAATCATTTCATTATTATAGCAAAAGTCACGTTAAACGTGACATTTTTATTTCATGATTGATGAAGCAGTATCTGGTAAATCGTCGATCTCGTGTCGTTTATTGACATTAAGTAGTCATGTAGTCATTTATTAAAGTTATAAACATTAAACACACGACATTCAACAATATCATACCGTTACATATATTATTTTTTTTTACATCAACATTAAACATAGAACTGACGACTCGATCTCATAAAAAAAAAACGAAAGCCAATATATAAAATTCAAAATCTATCGGTCATATTTTATAAAGTATGAATCTTATTAAGTCGTCAATTTAATTTGTATGCTCAGTTTTTTCACTTAAATATAATAGTAATAAATAATGTTCATTGATGTTTATTTATAATGTGTTTTCTTCTTTATACGTTTTTGCTGTCTTTTTAAATACGCTTTTTATACAATCTGATATAAATGGAAATTGTTGTCTGTTGGTGGTATTTTTTTTATTTATATATATATATATATAAATATATATTTTACCGACATTTCGAATTCTCGAACATGGAAAGTGAAGATCGTTGATTGTTGTCATTGAAATTCTTCGAATGTTTCGCAATAAAATGAAATAGATAGAACCTTATAAACTTCGTTAATTGCCAACCAGAACTATAATGCTTATATAACGTACAATTATTGTAGCAAGTGTTGAAAAAAAAATCTCCATTTTTCCCGGTAAATCGTACTTCAATGTTGTTAATGATGAAAAATCTGGTCCGTTCGACGATTTCATGTCAATATTCGCTGAATTCAAAGAATTTATTTACGACTGATAATGATGTTAGTATGACGATAAATTTTAATTTGAGTTTTTTTTTATCAACTAATCGTTGTCAGTATTTTTTCATTCACATCTTAGAGAAATCTGAAATATTTTTTTAAATTTTCTATATACTAGAGTCTTTTTCATAAATTTATAATATATAAAAATCATTAGATCTTTAAAAGAATATAAAATTATACTGTCCAGTATCGATATCGCCAATATTAATACCGTTGTTCAAACAGAAACATTCTTCAAAACCTAATTATTATCATTCAACACTATATTATTATATAAAATTTAATACCACTGATCGCATCAAACCGATGTTAAATCGAGTTAAGATAGTATAAAAGACATATAAAACTAAGCATACTGTAAATTCTCTTATAATAATGAAAAATAACGGATTAATTCCGACAAAAGCAGCATATTGAACGAAATCATAATCAAATTTTATCTAACGGTATCAAATTAAAAAAAAAAACATATAATTATAATGTATCCATCAATCATATTCGTGCTTATTTTTCCATTCATTCGATTTCAAATATTTCAAACGTATAAAAATATTACATATTATATAATAAAAAAATTTTTGCAACGAGGCGGAAAAATAAAAATATTTATTATATTTTATTGTAATTTTTTTTTTAATTATAATACATAATTTTGTTGCTTCGATGTCGTTAATGACTTTTTCCACGCGTTCAAAACTAATTATTCCGTAATAAATTCATTGTTTACCATGAGATTTCAGTTATTACATTTTTTTTTTTTTTTTGTGTACCGATTTCAGATTTAATTAATCCGCGTAATTTGACTTTAAGCCGTTTTAGTGCATTTCGGTGTATTTTACATTATTTTTTTTTTTTATTTTGTCTGCTGTTGAAATATTATCTTCGTACACGTAAAAGTTTCACATGTTATTATGAATGCTATTCATTATTTCATAATTATTTTATCAGATTAACTGTGAAAAAAAATTGAAGATATGTTTAAAATATGTGAAATTAATATTTCACAGATACGATGATTTTACATATTGTAAATATTAATATGATTAATTAAAATATATTACTTTAGAATAAAATGTATAAAAATAATTTATAATTTTTATGGAATGATATAAGAATTTTTTATGGCACACTTTTTCTTTATAATTTAGTTAAAAATATAATTTTTTTATTATTTATATATATAATTTAAAAAAATATATATTTAAAAATCAAAAAGCATCATATATTATACTATATAAACGCACTTATATAATATATAAGTGTCCTTTGAGACGTCCCGCTGGCAAAAATCGAACTTTTTCTGTCTCCTCCCTTCGCCCCCTCGCTTTTATTTTATCCAGATTTTAATCTTTTCGCTTTAAATGGGGGGGGGCACGAGGGGGGGAGCGGCGGCGGAGGACCATTGTGCCGAGTTGCGACTTGTCGTTCGCGTGCAACTTGGCAATTTCGCCACTTTATTTACAAGACGCACCTCATTATGCATTTAAAATGTGCAACAACTTTTATTATCGTTTCATTTTAATCCGATCACTTCTTAAACAGTCTCGTCCACCCACTGTTGTAATCTTTCGATCTGTGAAAAAAATCGAACCGTTTACACGGACGTATTTTTTCACGTCATTTCATTCGATATTATATAGAATTGTAAAAAAAATATATCACATAGAAAATATGAACAATTAATATATATTGAATATACCATTTATTATATTATATATAATATAGTATAAAAATAAAAATGATTACATATTATATATACAACTTTAAAGCAAATCCAATAAGAATATAATTTGATTTTTTTATCTTATATTACTTATATATTTTTTAATCTAATTATCTACCAAAATTATGACAAAAATATATATATAAAAAAACAATATTAATATTTGCCATAATACAAGTTAATACATTCGACTTCGATTATTAACAGTTATATATATATCTGATATAAATTGTTGGTGTATTAATTAGTGTTTGCTCGGATTTATCTGTGCACTGACTTAATTATATCAGTGGATAAATTGAAGACGTGAGAAATGTTTTCTGTCTTAATCTGAAACCGGGTACAGCAATTTTCCATTATCTTTCATGCATGCTATCTAGTATGAATGTGAAATGAAACTAACAGAGATACATATTATACAGTTCAGAAATGGTTCATTAAACTATCTAATATAAAGTAAAATTTATAGAAAATATATATTTTTTTTAAATAATTTTAACAATGCATTCATTTATATAAGTGCTAAATAAAAATTGTTGTTTTAAAACATATGTTCAACGTACATTGATTTTTACAGTTGATAATTGAAAATTTACTGCTATTCAAAAAATGGCTAACACTTTAAAAATTCACATTATCCAGATTTAAATACAAGGTGAAAATTGTCGTGTAAAATAAAAAGTAATAATTTGTTATCACCTCAAGTGCTTCTGGTCATATAAATGAATGTCAATTAATCGTCAGGGTTTTTTTTTTTTTTTTTGAAGGACGAAACATCACATATGGTCGTCGCTAATAACGTGACTTGAACTATTTCAATGACGATTTAAGATCGAATCGCACTTATTTTATTGCTCGGTTTATCTGTTTAAAATATATTTGAAACGTTTCCAGTTTTGTGTGGCCGACGAATATATGCTGCATGTAGGCTTTTATCAATTGAATTTTCCACGATACTTTCATTTTATATAGGTGAAATGTTGTTTTATTGATTAACGTTATCTTTATTAATGTATTCTATATACATATATATATATATATATATATATATATATATATATATATATATATATATATATACGTTTATACTGGAATATTAAAGTTTATAGTTTGAAATCTATGATAAATATGGCATTTGATATTAATAAATATAGTTAACTGAAAGTAATTTTATAATATATGATCTGAAAGTTGTTCTATTGATATTTTTTTAAGAAAGAAACTTCTAATTTCACATATTAAAAATTGTTGATTTTTATTTGACATGAAAATAAACATTTTTCTATTTAAATATTTCATTATTGTAAAGAATTTACTGCTACTGTATAATACTTCAAACTTTCATTTATAAAGCTCTATTCCAATTATATTATAAAGTTTATTGTTTGAAAGTTATAAATTAATTCTTTTTATATAGTTATTCTACAGTAAAAAGGTGCATTTATATCGAAAAATTTTACTAGATCATGACATTTTATTGTAGTTCACAATGTTAATAATCGTAATATAAATATTCATTTGAAATAATGTTTTCAACACAAATCACAATTTATTATTTCATAAAAAATAGTAATTTAATATAATTGTCCTATATTTCTTTGAGATTATATATATATATATATATATATATATATATATATATATATATATATATATATATATATATATATATATATATTTAAAATAAATATCACACATTTTATCTGAACAAAAGTCAACATGAAATAAATATCTTTATGACTTATTTCTTTACCACAAAAATATAAATGACTCGTTCGATTTGAGGGTAGATTTCTGGCCACATACCTCTCTGTGCCTTCTTCGAATTTATATATATATATATATATATATATATATATATATATATATATATATATATATATATATATATATATATTCAATTCATCCATCAAGCAATTCGATTCGCGATTTAACCGTAAATGTTAACCGTTCAAAAGATGCGTGGCCGAGTTGTCGTATGTCGATCTGGATTCGTCCAGTTTTTGGTACACATACTTATATATAAGGCATCTTGTTCAAATAACTTTCCCAGGTCATTGTTTCACAAAAAAGTGGTCCCCAACAAACGGTTGGCCCGTCCTGGAAAACGGTGACTTCTTCTACTCCGTCGTCTTTCTTCGTCGCCATCTCCTTTTCTTCTTCGTCCTCTTGTATCTTCGACGTACATAAATCAGGCTGGTCTTTTCTTTGCTGCACCTGCAAAACTGCACAGCACACAAAAACGATCTCATCCATATGGTATTTCGGGTCTGTCAAGGCGCTCGGTGACATCTGGGTATTTCTTGTTGTTCGTTTCGTTTAACGGTTAGCCATTGTCGGTTAAATCTTCTGTAAGTTATAATGTGACCGAATGAAAAAAGCTCCGCCATGTCAAAAACTGATATCCAGTTATCTATCTTTCATAAATTTAAAGTTTTTTTCAGATTTTCAAATTTTCAGCATATTTCAACGATTTTGAGAAATTTATCTTGATTGGATTTTGTAATATATATATATATATATATATATATATATATATATATATATATATATATATATATATATATATATATATATATATATATATATATAGCACATATCCACAAGTTAATTCATAATATTCAAATATTTTTAATATAAAAATTTTAAATAATATTTAATTTTAAAAAAATATTAAAAATAATTAAAAGTACAATAGATATATTTTAAATTATTTATTTATTATAAAATTTTAATCAGTATTCATAGTGACATCTATGAAATATATTTCAAATATTTTAAACCACATCCAAGTATTGAAAAACACTCGTTAATTTAATTTAAAGCAATTCATATTTTAAAAAAATAATACGTATTTATATTATAAAAATATTAATATATAGAAATTAATCGATTATTTACTTAGAATAATTTTAAAATATATGAATATTTTTTTATTAAAAAAAAATGATTTAAAATATTTTCCATTACAACAATAGATGTCATTAATAAAGTGATCTACTAATTATTATTTTTTATATATAAATACATTTGAATTTTATTATTAAAATTATAATTTAGATCTTTTTTTTTAAATCGAACATATTATAAACGCACTCTTAATAAAAGAGTAGCACAACGCATAATTAAATTTTTTTCTTCCGATTTTCCGATGGAATGCTCGACGATCGATCGACCGATCGCGCTCATTGCATACATACGACCGTACGAAAAATAACTTCGAAGAATCGAACACGTCCATATATATTATAAAAACGCACGCACGCACACACGCACGTGTGTATGTTTATTATTTAACGGCGAAAACTCGTTTAACGAAATTCGTTATTCGAATTTACGTTTTCTATTGCGCGCTCTGAGAAAAATTCGCCGCAAATTCTCAAACGTCGCAAAAGCAATTTTGTTTGTTAATGAATTATAATAATAATGAAAAAAAAGCACAATATAACGATGACGTGTTACATACATATGGTGTGTATCGATGTTTGTCAAACTTTTATAGAATATTATTTAAATTATTATTAGGATGTACAGTAGTTTGTTCTATATATAATATATAAATATCATGCATATTCATATAGATATCTATATGAAGTATATAAAAATCATTTCATATATTAGTGTATTTTTAAAGATCACTTAATGTGCACAATTTGAGAACCGTCAGCGATAGATAGATGCGTATAGTGTAAACCAAATATTAATAAGAAGAAAACTAACTCGGGAACGACCCGTGGAATGTCGGTGGCTCTTGTACAAAGTGTACACAAGTTTCGTGATGTGCCATGGTTTTTGTTGTCGGAAACCACCAGGGACCCACTCCATCCAAACCTCCTATAGACTTCTCCTTTTCCACCATGTGTCGCCTCGCATTTTTCCATCTCGGCATCGTCTTTCTTCTGCTTCATCTTCACGATCGTCGGCCGGCTGGTTGCTTCTTTCATTTCGGGTGCGACGCCTCGAGCAAACTACTAAAATAACAACAACAACAACAACAATAATAATAATAATAATAATAATAATGATGATGATGATGATGATGATGATGAAAAAACGGACACCACCTTGTTTATTCAATAATCTTTCTCATTTGAACGAGTTTACTTCATGTCTATGTGAACATCGCGACGATAATTCAAAAGTATACGGATCAATTTTTCAAATATATTTATTATTTTTTTCATTTTCACACGAATTTCAGCGTGCTTTGTGCATTCTTTTCATCAAATCATCGAAAGTTTTGATGCATTCGATGTTAACAGTGTTGATGAAATGCTTTAAAAAAATATCATTTTTAACAAAGATATGATAATAAAATTTGATTAATGAGATTTTCATAGAATTTCACTTAAAAAATTCAGGATTATGCGATTTTTATAAGACATAACGTGTGCCTAATTTTTGTAGTTTTTTTTTTATGCGATTTGCTCTGAAACATATCTACCGCATAAAACTGGATTTGAATATATATCAAAACAATATTTACACACTATTCTGTATATACAATATAATATATTACATACATACATACATATATATATATATATATATATATATATATATATATATATAAATAAACGCACGCACGAATCTAGATTTAAATCGTGCTGAGCTTTCGTAGAATAAATTAGCACGCCGCGTGTACGAAGGCTTTTTTTTCTATTATCAATTTTTTTTTTACACGCAACGCGTTCTATGAGATGTCTTATAGAATAATTGAAGATGTCGATTTCGAATCTAACAGGAGCACTGGTCGCATTCCATCGGCTTCATGAATAATAATCAATTTTTTTTTCACATTCGGAAAATTGGACGTTTTCTCGTCTGGTTTCCGTCGTCGACGTCCACATGACCGCAAAAGGGTGTTTATTATTTATTTATAATTTTTTTTTCTATTGACGAAATATGATCTATTATTATATTATATATTGTATATTATATGAATTTAATCAGTTAACTATACAATACTGAAATATCGTTATAAATCACAATTATAACGATTGCACAGTCATGACTTTATATTTATGCGGTCGTCTTATATGAAATTGAATAAAATGGAATCCGTTTTTGGAAATGTTTGTCTAATATAATATCAGCGATGCCAGCTGAGCCAACGACCTGTCGCCGTTTTCATAGTCGTTGTTTTTATTTTTTTTTATTTTTGAAAAACAAAAACCAGAGACGTGTGGTCTCGCTTTTGGGCCATTTTGAAAAACTACGCGAATACGAATAAATCTTTTTTACGTTCTGTTTATAGAAAGGCCCACACTTTTCATCCTACGTTTTAGTTCGTCTTTCATATAACATATTCGATAAATGGATAACTATAATAAAACGGTCACAGTATGATTATATAGTTCGATTTAATCCACCTCTGCAATTATTACTAGGCTCTTTATCATTTTCATATTTCTATTTTTCTCAGTATTTCGTGTACTCCGAAGGGATCATTAAAATATATCAAGTTTAACATATTATCAATAAGTAATGTAAAATTTTAAAAATCAAATTTTTTTTTCTTGATATTCGGTACCATTTTTAAACCGCATAATTAACAACAGTAGCGTTAGTAATAATATATAATATATATACAAAGAACGACGAAATGCGATTGAATCGCCGATAATTATAATAATAATGGTTATTTGTGATCATTTTTTTTTAATATATATTCATACATAGTAATGTATAATATATATTTATATATATATATATATATATATATATATATATATATATATATATTACGATCGATGAACGCGTAATCGTTAGAAAATTAGTGAACGAAACGAAACGGCTTCGATTTGCTCGTCAAAAAAATCGAATAGTGACATTGAACTCGTTGCTTCAACGACGAATAACATTTAATTATAAAATATTAATTTAATCGATTATTCACTATTTATAATATTTGATGAAAATTAATAAAATCAACGGTTGCCAAATTTTTTTTCATACTTTAAAAATTTCAATGTATATAGTTGAAAAAATTTTTTATAATTATTAATTTCGCTAAAAAAACTAAACTTTCTTATCACATATTAAAAATCTACGATATATATATATATATTTTAATGTTATAATAGCATGATCAAAATTAAAAGGTTTCATCGATGACTTCGCATCCTTGAATCTGAATATATTATATATAAATCATCATGCGATGATCAAATATGTATTAGAATACGTTCAGATTAATAATTTTTTTTTTTTTTTAATATATTCTATATATTATTAATTTCTATTATATCACGTTTCGTAGTCTCATGAATTTAGACAAGCGTAAATATATTTTATATTATAAAAACTGCACGGATTCTTTTCCATTACCATGTTGAATACATCAAAAAAAAAAATCAATCGAATTTTTATTTATTTATTTATTATTATTAACAATTTTTTTTCCACGGTCAATCAGAAATGACACGTCGTCCACGAATAGGGCAATCATTTAATAGCTCGATCGTTTTGAATAAAAAGACCCGTTTACAGTTAACCCGTTGCTCATATTATATATTACATATATTATATATTACGTCGTCGTAATAATAACCGCTCGTTGTTCATTACGACTATGTAACCCGCCTAATTTTGTACCATGTTGGAGGTGACTTCTTCTACTGCTTCATCAGTATAATATAAAAAAAAAGTAGAAAAAAATATAATACGTTAAAAAAATAGAAAGAAAGAAAACGAGTTGTTTGCCCACCTATAAGCCAAAAAACGGCAGCGATTCTCAATCAATATTCTGAAAGGCTTTCTTGTACATATATATATATATATATATATATATATATATATATATTATTTTTAATGTTCTAAGTGTATGTTGTATATTTAATTATGATAATGAAAGATTAGTAATGAAACTGGATATCTATGATGGCATAGTTGTAACGTTATCTGTTTGTAAACCACAGAATCGCGGTTTATATTACATATTATTTAATTACTCTAATTAAAAAAATATATCAGATGATTGGAAGTATAGTTGTTGATTATGTATATATATATCAAATTAAATTAAAATTTAGAATGATTTATTTTTAGTAATTATGAAAGAATTACTAAAAATAAATCAACTTACCAAAAACATTTTTTTTTTGTATTTCAATGGATCGATTTGATTTAATATTATTCTTCATAGAATTTGACGATATCTGAATACCATTTGCAAGAAATTTAAGATGATCAGAATAAACTGAAACTGAAATTAATAGATCACGTCTTCGAATATGAAATTAAAGAGTGATCGAGAAGTCAAAATTCGTTTAGTCTATAATGCAGATTAGTGAACTTAAAGCAAAAACCTAATATTTTATTTTTTTTTGCTATAAACGCACACTTTTTTATAACGTATTACTATATTACATTGTATTGTCATATAAATTTATCGATAAACGTCAATTATAATGTGAAAGTGATATATAATAATTAATTGCCAATAATTGGTCAATTATTTTGTAAAACTGTCAATTGATTCTTGCATTATCATCGAATGTGAGCAAGTATGCAAAATTTCAGCTGAAACGGACATCCGAAAGTGTTCAAAAAATCAATTACAAAATTCCACCCAGACAAACAGACAAATGAAACTTATGTGAAGTATGGTACGTAAAAAAAACGCAATGCTCCCTGTCTTTTCAACTGTTGAGAATCACTAATATACGAAGTCAGTTAGCTGTCCGGTTCGTCTTTAGGAACATTCTTTCGTATAATGGAATCATAAATCGTCTCTCCCCATTTTTTTTTTTTTTTTTTTTTTTGACAGAGCGTTATAACTTTGAAATATTACCGAACGTTCGACTTGAATCCAGTTCGGAGCTTTTTGTATTTCAATGCACGCACTTGTCGCCTTCGTTATATCTAATGCCTTATTATTCATATATGTCATATTTTTTTGTTAATTTTTTTTTAAACCTAGGATCTAGTTATTGTTTTGTCGTGTACAGAATTTAAATGCGTCCCATATATGGAAAGATATTTATCTGAATGTTGATAGATAAAACGGAGACAATACTGTTTTTTTTTTTACTCTGCATTATTTTCTCCTATTTGCATCTTTAAAATCGTAAAAATTTTCAAAAAATATTTTTATTAAGAAAAAAAAATCATAATTATATAATGTTTATATTATAATTTAACTGAATCAACTTTGAATATTTATTTGTACATAAATGATGATCATAATTTTATTTAATATATTATATTAAACTCATCCAATTATTCATAATTGAAAGTCATTTACCTTTTCTGTTTTTTTTTTATTATTCGTCCAATTCTATCCTTAGAACCTTTTTATAAAAGATTATAATCAATCAATTTATATAGACTTTTTATAAGTTAATATTTATTAAGGAAAAATATTATTTATATATATATATATATAATGGATCTCAATTTTATAATCATTAAGTTTTAAAAATAAAAAATGATGCTCAATATATATTTTAAGAGGAAAATAACTATGAAAATATGTCCGAATGTTTTTAAATGTCGGTCGCAATTTCAATTATAATATTCTATAATAAAATATTAAAAATTATGCTAATCTGGAAAATGTTCTTCGAATCCAGTTTAATGCTGTAAAATTAATATATTTTTATATATCTATATATATATATATATATATATATATATATATATATATATATATATATATATATATATATATATATATATATATATATTTAAGTTCCAAATTATGAACAATAATAACCGAGAATAATAAAAGTTAAAAAAATAAATGTCGAAGTCGGTCACAAGTTTAATAAACTATAAAAAATCTCTATAGAAGGAAAATAAAATATTTATATACGTTTTATGAATTTTATTGCTACGTCGATTAATATTTTCGGAATATCTCTCTGTATATATATATATATATATATATATATATATATATATATATATATATATATATATATATATATATATATATATATATATATATATATTGATGAATCTTCGAACTGTAAAATGTTAGAGAATATCTATCGTCGATTTAAATGTTAGCCTATTACCATAATATGGTACATGATTGTCAACTATGATTTATGTAAATATATATTGAGAAATACGTCATGAATTTACTACAAGAATGAAAAAGGTTATCGAACTCTGAATGAAAAAAAAACCGTTAACGTTTAAATACCATAAAATTGATGAATACTATTCGATTTATTCATAAGATAAACGAGAATATATTATATATTAAAAAAAATATGATTTAAAAATCAAAATCAAAATTCGTGTAAAAAAAGATGTCGTTAGCGATTTGTGAACAGTGGTAAAAAAAAAAAGAGTCTTTTAGCCCAAATTCGACGTCAATTATATAAGCGGTTCTGTACGGTAGAATCGTGACTGAATTTTTTTTTTCTTCCGCGCCAGTCATAGATCGTAAATAATAGAAAAAAATCAACACAATTAAGCGACGAGCCGTTGTTTCTATTTTGCTATATTCGCTATTTTTTTTTCTCTATACGATACGCTTCATCTTAATCGCGAATTCGCTTTTATCGCGAACATCGTAAACTCGAATATAGCCTTATTATCTTTTTTGATTTACGTGCACATCTTGTTTTGCATAGTAAAAAAAAACACTTTCACTATAACATATTTGGAAAATAATATATTTTATATGCATATGTATATATAATCTATATTTTATATAAAAATTTACAATATTATAAAATTTTAATAATATCATCTTTCTCGT
The DNA here is from genome assembly GCA_024500535.1 of Leptonema lineaticorne. NCBI lineage: Eukaryota > Metazoa > Arthropoda > Insecta > Trichoptera > Hydropsychidae > Leptonema > Leptonema lineaticorne. The sequence goes on along the minus strand of JANIJI010000008.1, from coordinate 3,606,619 downwards.
TACTGTTCAAAATATTATAGAATTTTCATATACATTTTATCATTTCTTTATGAAATCGTTTATGTCGATTAAAATTATAATATTTTAATTGATTATTCAAAAATTATCATTTTAATTTATAAAAAAAAAATATGCAATATATATAAACAAAATATTATATATAAATGCACGAATTCCTATACGGATCTACTTAATTGATATGATAATGAATAAAAATTTTGTAATTCGATCGTATTTTAAAACAAATTATAATTATAATAATTAATTTAGAAAAATTCAAACGTTCATTTTTTTCAATTTAAAAAGAAATAAAAAAATGAATATAAAATTTTAACATTTCATAAGACACTGGAATTTTTGAACTTCCATTTTGTATTTAATATTCATTTAATTAATACTTTCAATATGTTTTAAAAATTAATAATATTTTTTTTTCATATTATATATATATATATATATATATATATATATATATATATATATATATATATATATATATAAATGCAAATAGGATGAAAATTAATTTTATTCATTTCACAACACTTAAATGAAATAATAAAGATTCATACTGTGAAATATTTATCGATTTAAAATTAATATCATAACACATGTGCGTACATAAAATATTCATTTAATAATAATAATATTAATAACGAAAATAAAACGTTCATTTACAACGCTATCGCCTATCTAAATGGAAATTAACATGAACCTCAAACGATGACTTGTCGAAATTCTTCAATTTCCTACAAGACGCTGCTTCAACTAGACACGAATCGTTCTCTAAGCTAGTTTTCTTTATCCAATCATTATTCACATATATAATTTTTAATACGGCTCTCGTCTCTATACCGTTCTCGATATTATGAAACAAAAAGACGTATCGAATAATTATCATTAAGGAAAAAATAAACCGAATAATAATAATACAAAAAAAAAAAAAATTTGCCGTGTGAAATTTTCACCGCAATTCTAGGTGGTCATCGTCGTTTTATTTTTTTTTTAAAGTTCGCCGCTTATTATGATCATTATATATGTACGAATATAAGATACATATTTACGAATGTGGCTCGACCACAAATTCAATTCGAATGATATATATATAATTTAGAAGACGAGTTTCTTGGAATAGGATTATAAAAAAAAAAAATCATTGAAACATCTCACGAATTGTATTTAATACGATATTAATAGATGTTTGTTAAAAATTTATTATAATATCTAATGTTGTATCGTAGAATTGTATATATTTTTTTTTCATTTTTTTATTATTATTTATTTATTTATTTTTCTTTTGCGTAATGCCAAGTCCAGGGTTGATGATGTTTTGGTCAAAACAATGCAGCCTGCTTACGACAGGTATTTCTGGCTCTTTGAAGGTGTGACTGTGTCTCGCCATGGCCTCTTCCATGGAAACCATGGAACCCATGAAACCAGTTTCTATTGGCCCTTTCGCTTCGACTCGCATTTGTGCAATCAAATTTTATTAAATAACACACATCCTTTAAGAAATTTGCTCGAAGATAAATATATATATATATATATATATATATATATATATATATATATATATATTAAAATACTATAATGACATGCAGCCTTCTCGGAATCGTTTCAATTCAAAATTCATTTGTCGATTTTTAATTGTAAGCTGTCAAATGAACGCCGCACACGTTCGATATAAAATTGATGTTCAATGAATCACGTTCGAATGTAAAATACAAAAAAAATCGTGTACATTTTCTTTATATAATAATACAATATATATATATATATATATATATATATATATATATATATATATTCGTGGGAATTACTCGGCGATATTTAAACGGATTATGTTCGACTCGTTCGTAAGGCTTTATATAGTATTATATACCGTATTTCAGATTCGACGCAACGATAATGTATTATAATTGTGATGGTGTACAATTTCTAATTAATTAAAAATATATATATATATATATACATATAATATATAATAAATCGCAATTTTTGTAAGTGTATAGTAGTGTCATTAGGTTTTCGATTATCGTGACGCAAATTTTTTCGAGTTCAAATCTCATTTTTATTGTAATGTATGTAATTATATGCTTTACAGTGTGGCAAGTTTTTTTTTCTACACCATTTATTCATATATAAATTTAAACCAATTTAATATTGCATAATATATATGTATATATATATATATATATATATATATATATATATATATATATATATATATATATATATAAATTGAAAACATTAAGGATATGTCTTTCGTTTATAAAGCATGTCAAAAATTGTTAGATTTTTATGAAATATAAAATTTTTACATAACGAATAAAATTGATAATTTTAATATTAAAATAAAAAAAACTCTTTCGAAACTCATAATACGATTAGACATATTAATACAAATGTACATATATTTAATTAAAAAAAAAATATTATTATTATTATATCGCACAAACACACACACACACACACCACTAACGATCAAGCCTTTACTTTCATCAGCTGGTTACATACAAAACCTCATTGCCACTCGGCCAAAGGTTTCTACGCGAAATCTTATACCAGTTTATTATGCAGCGGAATGCGCGAAATTAATTATCTATCAAAAATCAAATCGAAAGCTGCTTTTGCGTAATATTTAATCAAAAAGAAAAACACCATGAGAATTCAATCTTTTCAAAATAATAATAAATAAATCAAAAAAAAAGCGGCAATAATCGTAAATTTTTAAAATTCTCATTAATTTTTGAAAGCGTTCTACTTGAAAAAAAAAATGATATAATTTGCAATAATAAAATGTCGATAACTTAAACCATTCTTCTATATGATTGATGCTTTCTAACGTCTTCTTTCGCGCGTGTGCTTCAGCCGATCTGAAGATTTTTATCGTCTGTTTTTTTTTCATTTTTTCATTCGACTTTTGTTTTTTACACCGTTTAGAATCTCGACCTCAGAATATAGAAAGGCTTCGAGTTTTAACCTTAACGCGGTACATTTCTCTTTGTTTGCCGTTACGGAGATACATTTGCGCAATACAAAAAGCAAAACATTACATTTATATAAATAATATATATATATATATATATATATATATATATATATATATATATATATATATATATATATATATAATACGTGTGATGTCAATAAATCGCACAATCGATCTCGAAGAAATTTTCGCAATAGGCACAATTGTGATTTTGAACGGTCGTTTATCGACGATTGAAAACGTTTTTCTTATATAAACTTTCAAATTTTGCGTGCTTCGCTAAATCTTCGATTAATCGTCGTTAATCATCCGTAAATAAATACAATTTTCTATGTTCAAAGTTGAAAGTTTTATATATAAGTTCAAATCATGAGATTATAAAATTCGTTAGAATTTTTTTTCAAACAATATTTTTTTTTGAAATTTTTATATTGACTTCGTAAATTATAATGATTGTTCATATTGTTTTTTATGTAAAAATAAATTATTGACTTAATAATTTATTTTTCATATTTCAAATATACTTCTAATTTTCATTTTTTTTCTACATTGATATAGTTTATTCAATTATAAAATTTTTTGAATATTTTTATAAATTAACACTAATTATATAATAGTGAAATTGTTGATTTGAACTCAGAAATTGTACCCTAAATAAATATGCAAATATTTACAATATTACAGAATTCGTTAAATGTTCAATATTTTTCACGCACATTTTAATAAACGTTATTTTAAATAATTTAATTAATTTACATAGAAATATTGAAAAAAATCAATATATAAAATGATCAAAAAATATATAACTTTATGAGGTATTAAATATTTGTTACACCATATTAACTACGTGCTAATCTAATAAATATACATGAAATTTTATTTGCATAAATAATTAATATTTATAAATAATGAGTCGCCTGTCTTCGACTAATTATTATATTATTATAATTTGTATATTTATATAAATTAAAGACAAAAAGCTCATATTTATTATGCAATCTAAAATTTTATATTATATTATAAACGATTATTTTTCCATTGATTTAAATAATATTTCACAGCGCTTTTACAGACGAATCCGCAATACGTATTTATAAATATATAAACAACGATAAAAAAAAAGCTCGTCATCGGTCAAATTTTCTTCTGCGACTAATAAACGTTCCGTTTCGAATTACATATTTTTTTGAAAAACGTTTTTTTTTTTTGAAGAATTGAGAAGAAGGCTCTAGTAGAGCAATAGACGAAGCACACCTGTGTCACGTGACCACAACAGTCGGCAGGTAGCAGCGGCCAACATCATCACAAAACCGTCTTACTATATGGTGAATATATATATATATATATATATATATATATATATATATATATATATATATATAAAGATGGAGTATAATCACAAACACAGGCATCGAACCGAAGACTTTGCCACACGAAAGAGACGGCTTAGTTGAGTTTTTCGTTGGCGGAGCAAAGCGCGAAAGAATATAGCCTGCCATAGGCCTGTTCACCGCATCGCCGTTTCCACATCTTTTTAACGATTTATATTTTAAACTATATATTTCATTTTTTATCAATATAATATTTTATTATATAGTTAAAAAATAAAATTATAAAAAATATTTTTTTCTTAAAAAAAAACACATACTTTTATATCGTATATATTACCAATAATAACAATCGCATATATATATATATATATATATATATATATATATATATATATATATATATATATATATATATATATATATATATATATATATATTTTTTTTTTTTTTAATGGATTCTTGCGTTGTCATCGAATGTGAGCAAGTATGCAAAATTTCAGCCCAATCGGTCATCGGAAAGTGCTCGAAAAATCTATTACAAAATTCCACCAGGACAAATATAAATTTTGTTAAATTGTACTGAAAAAAAATTGAAAATTATATTATAGATATTAATGAATAAAATCTGCTCACACTAGGTTTACGAACGTTTCTTGTATACGTCTATTTCTACGAACACCTGATTTTCGAAAATAAGTAATTTCCAATTATTATAATAGCGTTAATGTATTTAAATTGTAATATTAAATAAAGTCGATTAAAAACATTTAATATTTATTAAATAATAGATTATATATTTAATTGATAATTGATATATATTTTAATTCAACATAACCAATTTTTATAATTTTTTTAAAATTGTTACATGTATTCATACAATTTCGTCATATTTAAATTAAATTAGATTTATTTAATTATTTGTTATTTATTATAAAATAAAAGTAAAACTTCACATAATAATTAAAAAAATAATATATATACATCGTAATCGTATTCGCGTCGATCTATTTTATTATTAAATAATAATTCGAATCGCAGTTTGACAAGCGTTTCACTCTGAGCGAGACGGAAGATAGTGCAAGATCCGATGTGCGAAAGAGAAGGCAACACAAGTCTCAGCTCCGAGCGGCAGTTCGTTGAAAATAATCGTCGGTTTGTGACGTGTGTACGTCGGATGTTTATATATTTTTGTGATGAAAATTGTTGTTTTTATCTATAGAATGTTATATATAAAAAAAATACATATGTCATCGATAATATTCGATCGTGCGTAAAATAAAAATTGATTGAAAGTTTCAAAAAAAAAAAGAAAAAAACGTGAATCAAAAAGGTACAGACGTGAAAAACTGTAATGATAAGTGAGAGCGTTTTTCGTAGACTAACCAGTGATATGAGATACGAATTTGAACCGAGGAAAACGCCGGTGGATGCTGAAGTTTGGTGAAAGAGATCTGCGATGGCCACCTTAGGCCTATCTAAGGTCTTCATCTTGGATAAATATTTCACGGAGTTGCAAAAGTTTTGGGAAACTGAAAAAAAACTGCAAGGTGAGACGAGACATATTTAATAACTTCGGATATTTTTGTATAATTCGTTTTGTTAAATTATATATACCATATATTTATTATGATCGTATATTTATTATCACAAGTTTTATATTTTATTTTATATTCCTTGTTTATCTTTTATATCTATGAATTAAATAATGTATAATAAATATATAAGAGAAAAAATATTTTTCCTGAATTTAGTTTGTTGTTTATAAGCCAAATCCATTTTAATATAATAAATTTCTGACGTAATCATAAAATTAAAAATATTTTGATGTTTGAGGAAAATTTAAAATACTTTAAATTCAAAATTTAAAAAATTTTGATGTTTGAGGAAAATTATTGTAATCATGTATAATAACAATAATATTTTTCTACTAACTATCGTTATATTTATATGATTTTTTTTATATATACACTATAAAAATAAATTAAAAATATGATTTAAACTCTTAACATAATTTTCAATATTTTAAAAATTTATTATATATCTATATATAATAAATATATATATATATAAAATTTTATTACTAAAATTACAATTCAATTTTACATATTATTCAAATAAAACATTCAAATTAACGAACATCGAATTTGAAATCGTTAAACCGACGTCCAATCTATTCATTTTCTTTTAATATTCGCTAGCGTTCCTCTATTAATTATATTTTTTATTTTTTTTTCACATCGAATTTTCCGATTGCGAATGAAAATTCGGATGTAACATAAAAGAAAGAAAAAAAAGTGTAATCCGGAGGAATTTGTCGGCTTAAAATTAAAAAGATTTCAACGAGCGGCGTAGAACGAAACCGTTGGTGCCCCGAATTTTGAAACCCGCCAGACCTGTCGAATGTGCGCGACTCATATTTTTAATACACATATCTGCATATATATATATATATATATAAATAAATATTAATGTTTTTTTATTAATAATACAAATATTTCTATCATTTAAAATTGTCCAATATATATATATATTTCATTATTTTTTTGAGATTTTTTACGAATTTTCTCATTGCATTCGAAATTAATTCTATATATATATATATATATATATATATATATATATATATATATATATATATATATATATATATATATATATATATATATATATATATACGAGTAAAGAAACCGGATTTATTTTGTCAAAATTTTTATATCCAATCACAAATTTTTAATATTAATAATCCAATAATTATTTTTCAAACAATTTGTTTTTTTAGATTTTATTAAATTACGTAAAACTATACTCCCGAACCAGTCACTTCATTTACTCTATTAATTTTTATTTATGACAATACTCCACACCTTTTTCATGTACTTATCTTCTTTTGAAATCATGGAATTTCATGCATTCTTGAACATTTATAATTATAAACAGTACAAAAGACAAGAATGCATATCGATTTGAACTATATATATATATATATATATATATATATATATATATATATATATATATATATATATATATATATATACAGAAATTGAGTTTTACAAACACATTAAATATTTTTAAATTAATATTTATTTTCTCATTGATTATATTGAAATATATATAAATTTTACATACAGATTCGTTAGCTATAAATATTTTCTCTATATTAGTATAATACAAAATCTACCACTATTAAGCTAAATGTTGCGATTCGACAATACTTCACATGAAAAGACAGTCACCGAGACAACCGGTAGTTTCAGCGCTATTTACCGGTATTTAAAATACGAACGTCTACATTCGAAATCGCAACTTTTTTTTTTTAATACACCTTTTGTTCATTGTCCGTATTATTTTCTTCGCATATAATAAGCGGTATTGGAAATAATAGTCGGTTGTTTCAACAAGAGAGGTTATCGTACGGTGACCGCTATACCTTCGGATTGATATAAATACTGATTTAAATGCTACCTTCGCTGTTGTTGCCGTTGTTGTTGTCGTTGTTGTCGTTGTCGTCGTCGTCGTCGTTGCGGCCCTTCGTGCCGTGTCATATATTATGCGGCACCGTGTATTTATTTCGCTTTGCACGATTTCGCAAGTCGTGTTGTGCACTATTCGAATCGCTATATATAATATAGGAGACTGTTCTTATGCATCATGAACTCCTCGGAGACGATCGAGCTGGTCGCATTGTCGTCGACCACTCTGAACTTTTCAGTTGCTCAACAATAAACATTTTCTATCTATCGATACGTGTTCGATCTTTATTTATGGTTTTAAAATAAAGCCTACACGCTAAATCCGTTGCTGCGCTCGTTGTTTATAATCGTTTATCGTCATAGATAGATCTATATAAGAAATACAACCTATCTAAAAAAAAAATCAATCATTTTATGATTCAATCGTTCAATAAACGTTAAAAATTTATAATAATTTATATTTATAAAAAAAATAAATTAATTCTTTAAAACTGATAACCACTAGTCAACTTTGAGCAACATAAAAAAAAACTTCATATTGAAAAACCTGTCAATAAATTATTGATAATTATATACGTCTTACCTTTTTAATAATATCAAATAATAAATCTCGTACCTTTATACGTTTGTTTTATATGTTTTAATGATTACCAAAATAGATATCAAGGCGATTTCTACTTCTAATTAATCTTATACTATTTAACTATCTATTTAATTTATTATCATAATAAATATATTTGATTTGTTACAATATAAAAATTATATTGACAAATTAGAATGTCAAGATATTTTTAATTTCTTCACTATATATATTATATTACTTAATAAACCTACTTTTACTTTAACAAATTATTATTATTAGTATTATATTAAAATTCAACGTTGATACTAAATACTATAAAAGAGAAAATTGTTTTATATATTTTTTTATATACTATTATTATTTAAAATATACCAAAACTGCTAATTACAATTCCTCGATTTGATTATTTATATTTAACACTCTTTTATCATATTATTTAAAACCATGTATCAAACATTAGAACGAGTTGTTTTTTTTTTTGTTACACACATATAAAAACAGCTCTATTTTTACATAAGAATAGATAACGATCTCGCATTAGTTTCTCATATAAAACTACAATATAACGATTTTCATATAATATTCACGTGTATTTTAGCGCTTTTTTTATATTAAAATACAAACAATTCTTATACTAAAAAAAAAACACAAGCGATCCTTTGCTTTCATTGTCCCGTTGGGAAATAAGAATCGAGCTTATATTATACGTATAAAACGAATGCAAATTTACATACAAATTGAAACCGTGTTGTGTGTATGTATATAAGTATATATATATATATATATATATATATATATATATATATATATATATATATATATATATATATATATATTTTTGAAAAAAAATCACACGGTTTTCGGAATTTTTATCGCATAGTTATCTTAACATTTCTGTCCGCATAGTACATTAATTCGAACATTATCTCAATTTAATATCTTTATTATTAAATTCGAGGATATTTTCGCGGATAATTATTTTTACATAAACGTGAAAGTCGAACTAAATCATGCTGCGTTGATGATTTTTTTTAAATATACACATTTATTTAACATTTAATATATATATATATATATATATATATATATATATATATATATATATATATATAATATTTTTTAATTATTATCAAATTATAAAAAAAATAAAAATATTTTTTTTTCTTATGTACTTTTAAGGATTTTATATCCTGTTTTAAACAGGATTTCATTTTATTTCGATTTAACGCCATTTATTATTTTGATGGGGATATAAAATGGTTGGCTGTTATACGCGGTTAGTTGTTTTATAATGCATAAATGTTAGTTAATTTGACGTTAAAATATTGTAATTTACGATGTAAAAAAAAAAACGGATTATAAAAATTTACGCTTTGATCTGTCAGCTTCATACCGAAAATTTATATGTAATCAATTTAAAATCGATAATTAATATTGAAATATTGTCGATGACGATTTTTTAAGCCAGTTTGGAATCTGTTGATGATAAAATTTATAATAAATATAATGTATTATGTATGGAAGATATTATATATTTTAGATTATATTCAGATAATTTTTTTTCATATTAAAAATAAAAAAATAAATATTTTGTATTTTTTTATTTAATTAAAAATATTTTTAAAATTAAAAAAATAAATTGCTATATATATATATATATATATATATATATATATATATATATATATATTATCGAAACAAAACACCGACATCACTTATGGATATTTTATTGAATATTAAACTGATATTTATTTTTCGCTCGCGTCGATCGAACGTTACGTGTCGAAAAACGACAAACAAACGGACAACGAACAATTCGAATAATCCGAATCGCGCATTTATTGTATAATTGAGATTGTCATTGCCGATTGCGACATGACGTGGAGTCATGATGTGGAAAAATGGCTCGTGCCCGTCTGAGCAATCATCTCACGTACACATCTCGTACACGTAATCGATGCGCGTGCACAATTCCAATAAGGACTTCTCGGTAAAAAAAAAGGATCATTTAGATTTTTATTAACCAAATGGAGATGAGCACGCTCGCGAGCTTTTGCCGATTGAATTCCATTCTTCGTGCGACGTTACGAGAGACGGGCAATCGCTTTTGATATCGTGAAGCTTTATCTCTTGTAAACATTATTGTGTGATATATATATATATATATATATATATATATATATATATATATATACAAAAAAAATCGATTTTATAAATTATATAATGTATATTAAATTAATTATCACTTGTAACTTAAATTCAAATTATTAATATTATATATAGAATACACTTCATTATATTGTATTATATTCCATATTGAATAAATAATAATAAATTATTCAATACCTATTTTTTAAATCGATAATAATTGACAAATAGGAAGCAACAATATAGAAGATCTTCGAATGATATAAATTACTTTAAATACAATATTTCATATATAAATATATTTTACACTTTGATATCATATTATATAATTAACTATATAATAGTTAATTATTTATTATTCATGTCGATTAATACGTCATTAGTATTACAAGCGATCCAATTAATTTTATGCAGAATGTTTATTTTTATAAATAGTAAAAAAAATATTTTAATAATCTATATATATATATATATATATATATATATATATATATATATATATATAAATCTGCTAAATAAATAACAATCATATAAAATAAACAATAAAAAAATATATAAGATCGCAATCGATTTCTCGAATGCGACGACACGTGAACGAGATCGATCTATCTGTAGATTTATGCAAATTAAACGTTTCCGCGCTTATCGAGCGACCAGTATTCGAAAGCCGAACGCTTCGCGAAAGACGAAAAACGAACAAAACACAAAAACAAAACAGTACAACAACAACAACAAAAAAAAAAGCGCCGGTCATAAATCGCTTTTGCATATATGCATTGCAGCAGAGCGGCACGTGACTTTTCTTTCATTCAGGTCTTCGACGTAAAACGGATCTTCGGTCGTTTTATTTAATTTACATACCGCCAGACGATCGACACCCGGTTTCGAGTCCCGTGCTATTTTTTTTTCTACCAAAGATACGACGGAAAAATGTTGACGATCGACGTTCGTGAAGAGAGGCTCGTTTGCACGTAGAACGCGAACTTATCAAACGCGACGCACTCTGACGCGAATACTGTCATAGCTTTGACAATAAAGAGCAAAATAACCACTCAATATATTATATACAAATATCTAATTTTCAACTATAATTTA
>JANIJI010000008.1:3420000-3592500 GCA_024500535.1 Leptonema lineaticorne | reverse complement strand
TGTTCTGATATAAAAGGGACAAACGTTTCCTTTCATTGTTGCTCAATTGATACGAGAATATATATATATATATATATATATATATATATATATATATATATATATATATATATATATATATATATTTGCATCTACCATTTTGTCAGTTTTGTATGAATCACGATTTTTACCTTCATCGTTGATTAATTATAATTATTATATTGAAATCTTTATAGCTATAAATTCACTATAAAATCCATATTTTACTCTACAACTGAGTATTTTCTTGATTGACATCATTATATACATTATTTCAACATGCCCCAATCATCTTAGAAACTTATTTATATAAACTTCATTGCGTTAGTGACTTTGTATAGCTAGATTAGTGGTCATTGAATAGAGCTAGATTAGTGGTATTGAACTTTCTAAACCATTTTCCCACACTAATTTATAAATATACCTCAACATTTTCTTTCATTATTCGACGTTTGTATTCTTTATTACTATTTTTGTTTATAAATCTATTCTAAAATAAAATTCGTTGACTATTTTGCATTAAATAATCATCGTTTTCATGATAAAATTACAATATACAATGTTTTAACTGCATATTAACAATTAGTATATTTTTTACATCAATTTAATTGTTCATAAAATGATTTGATATAAGTGTAATATTTTTATACTTAAATAACAACTTTTGAATATAGAAAAAGTTCAAAATTTAATATATGAAATATAATAATTAAATGTGATTTGTCAGTATACGTAAAATAAATCTTTTCGTGTGTAAATTATTATGTATTTTCAACACATTAATGAATTTTTAGACAATTTTTAACGTTCACAACGAATTATTATGATGCTTTTTAACTAAAAATAAATAAACATATTATATTTCATGAATTTCTCTATATACGATAAACGTGGAAAATCTAACGGATATAAAGGCGAATAAAGACAAGATAGTTTATATATATATATATATATATATATATATATATATATATATCGCATTTCACGTTATTTATACGCTTGTTTACGTCTTTTTTTTCATCTACGTGTTCTCTATAAAGATTTGCGTGTGTCGTAATTAATATTACAAGGCGTGGGTTTTTCTATTTTTTTTTTGTGTCTTTTAAATCTTTCTTTATTGAGTGACACATATCAAAAATGGAAAGACGTAAACTCTTTATCGCTTTAATTGCTCGTTGCCGATCTAAAAAAAAAGTTTCATAAAGCGAATTAATTGTATTTGACGTAAAAAAAGCTATTAAAATGTTAAATTTTAATTTTTCGACAAATAAATATTATATTTAATGTTTTATAACACATGTATATATATATATATATATATATATATATATATATATATATATATATATATATATATATGGTTACGTTTTCGTTTAATAAATTATATCGGAAACCGCAGAATTTCATTTTGAGATATATCGACTTAAAGAAATAAACTGAATTATTGCTTCATATCGTTTGATATATTACATATAATATATGACAGGGTTGTTCAACTCGTTTATTGTTGCAATCGATTTGTTTTTCATTATGATATAAAACAGTGAACTATTTGGAGTAAAAAAAAAAGATTAATTTATAATTTTATATACATATTCTAATATTTATTTTCTATTAATATTAAATATTGCTTATATTTTCAATCTTATTTATGAAAAATGTATTTAATATATAATATTTCATTATAAGCAAATTAAAATTTTATAGTTAATTTTTTGTTTTGAAATTAATTATTTAATAATGTTATATAAATAGTTTCTGAAATTAAATTTGATTGATAAATGAGTTTAAAATTAAAGATTTGAACACGTCTGATATACACTTAAAAATGTGTATTTTCTCTATGCTTGTAATTTTATATAGGAAAAGAAACATAAAAGATGTTTGTATGAATATATGTATATATACATATATCATTTATTTGATTAGAACATGAATGAAAAATATATATTACAAAATATTTAACCTTATTTTGTTTCAATAGAATATATTTATATAATGCGAATCTATGGCAGATATTGATTTTGAACTTGAATATATATTTTTTTTATCGTAGAAATCTTTAACGAAATATAACAACATTTTCGATCATTTTAACACAGGTAATTTTTAACCGATCTACCTGTTTTGTTACACTTAATTTCTTTCGGACGCGCGACTCTAATAGTCGTTAGAAAAATATATATATATATATACGACCTTTATTTTTCACAACAACAAAAAAAAACAAACTTACTTTTTATTACTCGATCCGTGTATAATTTTTCGACTGGAGTTTTTTTTTCATCTCTCGCTGAAAAATATACATTTCGTACGTACGTATTAAAAAAAAAAAATAAAATATAATAAAAAGCATCCGACGTCGTGTCGAATCGAAATGCTGATTTTTTTTCCCCCTCGAGAAGCTTCCAATAAAGCTTCTCCGAGATAAATGCGCTTCGGTAAAAATGAAACACAATGGCTCTCTGGGTGAACGCCCTGAGATAGAAGAAGATAATTCAGTAAAACAGTAATTTTCAAGCTGCAACGTCGAGATTTACACTGGTTGCCTTCTTCGAGGTCTTCTATCTTCGATAATACCGAGAATTGAAATAATAATAATAATAATAATAAAGAACTTCACATATCAAGTTTTAATAATTAAAGCGTGAACGTGAACGAAAATAATCAAAATAAATATTATAAATATCAATATTTATATATAAATATATGTAAATAAAATAATGATGTAATTCTAAATTTATTCGATTGTATGAGTCAATAGTATCGTTAATATTTTTAATTACATTGTTACAAATTATATATGATTCGATACTTTAAATCCTACAGATTCCACTGTTTTATTATCACTTATGTTTTTTGACTTATGAGCGCCTCTCGCACACCTTTCTCTGTGTATCACAAAAACTCAGAAAGAAAAATCACTCACCGCTTTCGAGCATAACGGTAAATAAATCAAAACATCTAATTGGTCACCTCTCATTCGTCGTGACAGGTTCTTCTCTTCATCCACTGCCTTTTTTTTTTCTCTCCTCCTCGTCTTCGTTTCTATTTCTTCTTTGCCGATTTCGTTTATTTCACATCTCGGACGAGATCAATCGTCTCGGACTGTTTCTATCTCCGGTCCGCGGTTCGAATCCTATTCGAAATGTGATAGAAAAAAAAATAATAAACGATCCGATTCATTCGTCTATCAAAATGGACCGTTGTTTAATTAACGATCATGTTTTCGATTCTTTGTCCGCGAATGTGAAAAATGGTGAATTCTTAATTAAAATCATCAGCGTATGATGTATCGATTAATTAATTTGCATTATCCTAGATCTACTTTGAATACATTTCCTCGATAATATAATATTAAAGCGTATTAAAATCGATATATTCAACTAATTTATATTAAAATATTAAAATCGTTGCACCTGTGTGAACTAAGTAATTAAATTAATTTACCTACCTGCGAGTTCAATAAAGTATATAATTGTCGATTTAACTCAATTAAAAAATACATTACAATTTGAAAGAATGATATAGATTTTAAGAAAAAAGTCATACACTATTTTATAGTAAAATTTGATTTTCACTAAAATTCATAATCGACAGAAGAAAGCAAGACCTGTGAAATTGCGGTGACTCTGTTTTTATTGTTCGTAAATTAATTAAAATCAGTGTTAATTCCATTCATCGGACTTGATTTATACACTTTGATCATATTTATTCGCGCAATTTCACCATTTTTTTTCAATATTACTAATTTTGCGTGTGATAATTTTACTACGTTGTCGCAACTTAACTGCGAAATTATATTGTGAAAATCGATAAATTACCACGTAAAAGGAGCTTCATTGTTGTTGTTTTTTTTTTCATGAGAATTTTAATAATTTATATCGTTTCCGTAATATAATTTACATAATACTACTTTTAATAAAAACATATATATTTTTTTTTCTATAAATATATTTCAAGTAATTGATATGTTTAAATCTATATATTTTATTTAAAAGTATGTCATTATTAAAAAAACGCTGTAGTAATTCATCAAATGTTAGGAATTTTTCTGAACGGATATCGCATTATTCAATGATAATTTTCCCGGTCAGAAGCGTCTATCAAAAATAAAAAATAAATAAAATATTGTGTATGGGTGAAATTTAATCTAGTTTTCTTTTTTTTTATGGCGCATAATCATAAGCGAGAGGAAAAATTAGTTCGAAATTTGTATATAGATCAAAATCGATCGATTGATTTATTGGCGTTATAATTTAGATTTTTTTAATTTTTTTTTTTTTTAATGTCGACGTTTCAAGTTTTACGACCAATAAAATCGGTGCCACCGTTGAACGGAATAAAAACGGAGAAAATATTTATACGGCCACATTTGCATAGAGCATAATGAGAGAATTGAGACAAAACTACAAAAATATTTTTTTTTAACGTCCCACTATAAACAATTCGACGTTCGTTTAATTTTTTTATCACCTAGTTAAATGTGGTCATAGTCGATATACGAAATTCTCATGTTATCGATGACGAATCAATAGTACCAGCGGATTACGGTAAAGACCAGATTTCATCTTGTATTTCTATTAAATCTTAATATAAAGCGCACTATTAAATATATACATCTGTTAAAAAAATAAAATATTACGAATTAATTTAATATAAACGTTGAAATACGATGTCGATTCTGATCCGAGTCGAAATTTTATCGCGAAATCTTAATAATGCGAAAAAAGCGGAAAGAAAAACCCGCGTCAGACTCTAAAACGGAAAAAAGTTTGGATTTAAAGAAAATTGTGGGTGTTATCAAAATGAATGAACTCAGTAGGAGGTTGGAGTAAAAAAAAACGTGATTCAATAAATATAGTTGTGCATTAAAAGTCGTTCAAAATGGCTGCGAAACGATTTGTTTAAATGCTCAATGAAGGACAGATATATAAAATATCCGTGATTATAATTATATTTTATTTAAATATATATATATATTAATAATATTAAATTAACATTGTTTAATATCATCCAATTGCATTATATGTATTATAATAAAAATATATCATAGATTTACAATAGTGCATTCTTTAATGAAAATATATATATATATATATATATATATATATATATATCGATTTTAGAATCGTTCAAATTATTTTTTTTAATCTATAATTATTAAAAAAAATCAAATTACAATTACATTATATAGAATGATTTAGTTGTTTTTTTTTTAAATTTAAAATCGAAAATCGATCCGATAGCGTTCACAATTAACCCGCGCCGCGCCGGTTAGTCCGGGTTTTCGCGGTCCGATTTTTAAATCTTTTTGTTGTACGCCGACCGGTAATTGCGCACATACGCCGATGGATAATTGTCGATAGTCGCCAGTAAATATACAATATATATATATATATATATATATATATATATATATATATAAAGAGGCGAAAAGTTTCCGTGTACAATTCGAGATGGATAGTGTAAGTCGGCCGGGTATGAAGCCGTGACCTCACGTCAACACCCGTTATACACTTCCAACACTCCGTGATGAATATGCGAGAAAAACATACACACACATATATTTAATATTAATATATTTATGTGTGTACACCTTTCAAATTCATCGTACGTATATCCAATATATATATATATATATATATATATATATATATATATATATATATGTATGTGTACGTTCAGGTTGCGATCTCATTGAATATATTTATTTATGTTGCCGTAAAACCGAGTTTACCATATCCACTAAAAATATTGTAGTCTATATTTTATTTTAAAATTATATAATAAATTAAATTAAACATCGGACCGCAAAGGGTTAACGTTGTTACGTGCATAACGCGCTTGTTATATTCAAATCGGCGTATATTTATAGTATATATATATATATATATATATATATATATATATATATATATATATATATATATATATATATATATATATACGAACACGTTGCCGATTCGTCAAATTATCTCGGTTTCGTTGTTATATATATTTATACGTGAAACGATAATTTTCTAGCGGATTTTCCGCGACGAGAAAATGAAAAACGATACGCGAGAAAACGTAATTGTCCGGAAAATTATGCGTGCGTGGGGTGTATTGACACAGTGAACCGGCACGTATTATTATCATATTGCGTGTACGTTTCTCTCTCTCTTATTTTATTTTATTTTATTTATATATTTATTATTATTCGTTTATATATATATATATATATATATATATATATATATATATATATATATATATATATATATATATATATATATATTATTCTTATTCTCTGTGTTTCGGTATCGTTGTTTATTTCGTTCACTCGTATAAAACGCGTCGCCCACTCGCTTTTATTTTATTCATATGAAGCGATCTCTTTTCAAAAATTTAAAAAAAAAATCAAAAACTGGAATCCGCTCGAGAACATCCTGAAAAGTCGTCATATTTCGATTTATAAAACGTAAAATAAAATATGTGTGTGTGTAATATATGAGTCAACGTGAAAGCCGCAATGTACACCTGTATGAAAGCTCCGTTTTAAATAATATATACCATAATACTTATGACTTGAAATATAATTTTTCTTATTGTCATTTAAATCGTGTCGTAAAATTTGGATTCGTATTATATTATATATTATAAAACGCGAATTATTGTATGTATGTGTGTGTGTGTAATTTATATGTATATAACTTTTGAGTTAAGCTTTAACCTAATAGATTAATTAAATCAATATAATATCACTAAAAAAATTCAATATTTTATTATTCTTATAAATAATATAAATATATTTTATATCCTTAAAATACCATTAAAATATTTTTATATTAATATATAATAATATTTTATTATTAAAAAAAATATATCTGATGACTCAATTATATATAATGTAAAACAATTAGCGTTAAAATTCTAATACAAAATTATAATGAAAATCATTGAAATACGATATCCAACAATTTTCCAGACTATTTATCAAATGTTTATTATTAATAATATATATATATATATATATATATATATATATATATATATATATATATTGATTTAAAATGCCATTTATTAGGTAATACATGAAACGTTATCGTATAACGTCACGGCAAATTATATGTATGCTGTTAATTATTATATATTCGTGTATTAAATTAATAAATTAAACGTAGTAATAATGTATTATCGTATACTCCGCCTAATAAATATTAATATTATTATATTTATCTTTTTTTTTATTATTTGTACGAAATTTTATATTACCATAATTATTATATTACTGACGAATATGGGAAGCTTGCTAATCGTGAAAGTGCATAGAGGTCAAAAATTTAATAGTTTTATTTAATTTATGTAAAGTACAACGGTGTGCCAAATATAAACTGAATATTTAATAATTATAATATTTTATAATATAACACTATTTTTATATGATTAAGAAGAAAAAAAATAGGGAGAGCTTTGAAAATGATTTTTGTACGAGATTTACATGTAAATATAGATAGTTTTAAAATATATATATATACATGAATGTTTGAAAAAAAAAATATGTTAGATTCGTAACCGCGTTGTGCGGATATCGCGTTATACGGGGTTCTTTCGTAAACACGTACGCGTATAAATATCGCTTACATCAAAGCGAGAGAGAGCTTTTACTCAATAAGCACCTTTGACCCCCCCCCCGAGCTTTAAATATGTGCGCAATCCCGACTCGAATGTAACGGTATTTGCGATAATAATTTATTTTATCGAAACATTACTTACTGTATAAATACTTCGAGATATACGCCTTTTAATGCGCCCATAAAAATGGACGCAAATGACATGAAAATTTTATGTTTTACTCATATATATATATATATATATATTTAAGATTTGTCTTTTTGTTGTTATATAAAATTTTATATGAATTTCGCTAATAATTACAGTTGTAAAATTGAATCATTTCATGTTTTATCACAAAAACCACTAGAATTATTATAATAGTTTTTTAATGATGTAAAATATATTTTATACCATTATATATTTAATTCAAATATGTAATCTTGGCATCTAAATTACGTCAATATATCATGTTGCAATTTATATTTTATATAAAATTAAATTTCTTCCCTTTCTTTCAAGATGCTCATGATCATGATGAAAACGGTGATATTTTATACGGAATCTTAAATTACCTAGTAAATGTAAATATTAAATATTACATAGTTTCATTTCATGTCTTGTGTGATATTATTTGTGATATTATTATACATATTAATTATAAATACGATGATTTAAATCTTTTTATTTCAATCTAAAAAAATAATAATTATTATATATTTTCCTATTCGCACTCTAAATTTATCATAATTATATATCTATAATATAAAATATTTTCGTGAAATGTATGTTCATTATAATTAAATTAATTTACTAGTTCTCACGATATATCAATATGTAAAATACATTCTAAAATAAATTAAAATTCTAATTGAAACATTTTTTTTTTGCGATCGTGATTAACGATATTTAAAAACTAAACCACCAAAAAAAAAAAAAAAAAAAACACACACACACACACATCGCTTGCGAAAATACGCTTGAACTCCTCTGTTACGAATCATCAGTTTCGAGAATCTATTAATAAATAAATAACTATTTAACGCATAAATTTGATATTTAACTATTTTTTTAACGATATTAATGCCTCGCAATAATGATAATTTTGACGTTGAAAAATCGCCTCTGATATGTTTTTTTTTTGCAATATATCGTCGTTGATTAATAATATAAAATGATCGAACAAAATTTTCCGTTTATAACGCCGCGGAACGTTTATTAATTTATATATATATATATATATATATATATATATATATATATATATATATATATATATATATATTTATTTATTTATTTATTTATAGGAAATTTCTTCGTAATAAAAATTTTGCTATAGCGGCAATCTGGTTTGAACTAAACGTATTGCGAGCTCGTTGTCGAGTTTGCGACGTTTGAACTTTTTATTTATTTATTAATTTCGGTTTATAAATAAATCATTTATTAAATTCGAGTGTAATGAACTTGTATCTATAATATTATACGGGAACTTCGCATAATTTACACTGTCGTTATTTATTATAAATAATAAAATAAAGATCTTAACAGCTTCTAATATGTTGAGACGTTAAAACATTTGTCATTATCGCTATGGAGTCTTTTTCTTCTAGTTTAACGTCCGTTTAACGGATATTAACGACCGCTTTTTGCCGGAAAAGCTCGCAACGAGCAACATAATCTACTATCGTTATATGTGTTATATAAAATAAATCAACATTATTGCACATTGCAATTTCAAACGTGCCTTTCGAAAATCATTGTTTCTAGTTACTTTTATACGATAACTATTTCTAAATTATATTTCTAATTTTTGTATACATTTTTTATATACTACTGAGATCAAAAAGTAAGGTGAAATTGTCATTTAAAACTCTACGTAAATTGCATTTTTTTTCCTAGGTTAGTAAAACTGTCTATAACATTTACCAAGCGTCTGTTTGTCAAAAAGTTTAAATAATCTCTGAGTTACACTTGTTTTTACAAGTCTTGATTTCTTCATTGCGATAATGCAACATGTCATACTGTTTTAGTTCCGCAACCACCGTATTCGCCTGATTTGACTCCGTGCGACTTCTGGCTATTCAGCAAACTCAAAAGGCCAATTACGGGGACGCCATTCTGACACAATTCAAGAGATAAAAACCGAATCGAATAAGGTTTTGAAGGAAAAAGACTGTTCGCACTGTTTTAAAGAATTCACATTTTATAAACAAATTCACATTACTTTTTGATTTCAGTGTTATATTTATAAAACGTAGATAATCATGATCTGAACACAAATAAATTAAAAATATATTTTTATTATTTAACATTGCCAAACAATTAGCGAACATTTTAATAATACGATAAAAATAAGGTCACAATTCGAATAGTAGCTAAAAAAAAAATACGCGGTTATAAATCGCTTCTATCACTGTTTCAAATAGTAATTCCAGTTTTGCTATCTGCCCATATTGAATTCTATTTTATCGCTCGTTTTTATTTTAAACTTGTTCATTTAGCTGTATACAAACAACCCTGCAATTTAATCAATCACCAAAAGACACGTCTTTTTTCATATATATATATATATATATATATATATATATATATATATATATACAACGACAATAATACAGATAATAAAATAAATGCAAAAAAAAAGAGACATAGGTCAAATGTCGTTGAACATTGTATTGTTATTTTTCTTAACGATGACGATGTAAAAATATAATAAAAAATATATATATATATATATATATATATATAAATGCGATTCATACGTGACCATTATTATTCAAGATGATGATGATGATGATGATGCTAATAGGACTCTGTGAATATGAATATAAAAACGAGAAGTTAACGTGTAATAATAATATGTGCACGTCATTGTGCCGCGTCATGTATTTTTCAAAGCTTGCTTAATATCGTTATGATGAATATGTGGAAAGGAAGGTTTAAAAATGGTCGATATATAAACGAGCTTCGAATCCGAGGATATCTGTCGGTGGACGCGATAGGTGGAAAAATCGTCTTCGGCTCCGACGTTTGAACATCAATTTAGACTTAATAACGGAGATGGGTTTCGTTCGTATAATTTTAAAGCTCTCTCTCTCTCTCTCTCTCTCTCTCTCTCTCTCTCTCTCTCTCTCTCTTCCTTGAAAGTTTTATTTTATTTATTTATTTTTTTTTTGAGTGAACTTTTTTTGACAAATTTTATTTCCGAATTTGATGATTACTAAATTTATCATATTTCATGTATATTATTTTAATTTAAAATATTATTTTACAATAAAAAATAAATTTCATATAATGTGAAAATATTCTAATAAAAAAATATATCTGAAGATCGATCATGAAATTGATGATGCGAAATTAAGTTTTACTTAATTTAACAAAGCTGTAAGCAATCTTTACTTTGTTTTTTTTTAATTTTATTTATTAATTTATATAGAATTTTCTATCAAATTTATCCTTTTATTAATTATATTCAATATTTTTTTTAATATATATAAAATAATGCTGTAAATATTTCAAGTCTTTCTTTATACATTTCATATGAAAAAAAATATTTATTAACTGCAGATGTTAAATTAATCTATCACAAACCGCTTAAAGTTAAATATGATTTTATAATATAACCATTTTTAATAATTAGACAGTATTTATATAATACAATGAAAAAGTAAAAAAAAAAATACTTTAAATCCATTAATTACATCGGCAGGTGTTTCCAAGTTAATTTAAACCATTCACTCATGAATATTTAACCTCATATTTACAACATATAGAAAATAACGATCCGTATAAATACTAAATTCGAACCGTTCAAAAAACACAAAACCATGCAATTAATATATAACGTCATTCATTCAACTCTTGAAATTCTCATTATGCACACACACACACACATATAATATATAGTAAGTTAACGTTATGAGGTCCGAGAACAAATTATAATTGTCTGTATGGCTTGGTGGTAGTAATGATAATTACACGGTCGACGTAACCACTTGTCAAATGTGCGATTTTTCTTAATCAACCGTGCCCCCGAGTGCACGAGATGGTAAATTGTCAATGTCATACCAAATTACATGCCCGCGCATGCGGTAGGTGCTCGCGGTTTTAATGTCGTTAACGTGCACGAACTTTTTGCGCAACATTAAGCCGCGCTCACACAGCGAACGCACCGTTTTTTTTCTTTTTTTACATTATATATATATATATATATATATATATATATATATATATATATATATATAATAATTTAATTGGCGTAAAATAGGATTTCAATTTTGATATCTGTCAAAATCATTCAACACTTGTATCGCTTATCGACTAAAAAATATATCTGATGATTATATTGAATTAAATAAATTCAATTTATTGTTAAATATTTTATATAGCTTTCTATTTAATACAACTGTTTAATAAATTCATTCAAATTAACACGTATAAATATCCGCATATTACGAGAAATCCGTGTCGAAAGTGACACTGTATAACATTCACAATACGTTTCTCAATATCGAAACGTTATTTATCTACTATTATAGTTTTCAATTTACACGTTTTCGCATTTTGATTTATTCGACGTTCTGAATTTAATTATTTCTAGCTTTACACTAGTGAAAACGACGGGATATATATATATATATATATATATATATATATATATATATTTATTTATTTATTTATCCTTCCTTATTCGATTGTGTGCCGTTTTGCGTAATGTAAATGAAAACTAGTTTTTCGTTCAATCCGGTTCGTCAAATATATAAAAACAAAACAATATCGATTATATTATTACGATTCGGATTAATTTACAATTACAAAATGTCGATTATTTTTATTCACGTTGTCGCGGTGTGAAATTGAGATGCAACGTGCGATGTCCGCTGTATTTCCTTATAAAGTAATACAATCTTTTATTATAATAATACTTACTGCATTCGGTATTTTCATGTTTAATTATATGTGATGGCTTGTTATTTATTTATTTTTTGTATTTTATTTATTTACAATATTGTATATATATATATATATATATATATATATATATATATATATATATATATATATATATATATATATATATATTAATGGATTTTTTTAATTCATTTAAATTTTATATTGTTGTGATAAACATATTTTATTAAATACATATTTGGTTTGAAAGTGTAAATAAAATATTGCGTATATGTTGACATTAAATTTTTCATGGTGATTGTTATGAACGTGTAACACCCACTTTACACTCTTATTTGGCATAATCATGCATATGTAACAGAAACTTTATCGCTAAATTATCGATAAAAATAATGGAAAATATATATATATATATATATATATATATATATATATATATATTATTGTTCAATATTGAAACAACGAATAGAACTGGTATATAACTGCCGCGTCCAATTCGTTACATTGTATTCGAGTCAAAAAAAAAAAAAATAAATATATATAAATACACTGAAGGAAAGCTCACGAAAGCTCGTCCCTTTTCAAAAATTAAACTTTTCAACTTTTTGCGAACGTCGAGAGGCCGTTCTCGAAAAAGTGAGAGAGAAAGACGTACCAGTTGTCGAAAGTAAAACAAAATTTAAAGTATCCGACCTCGCTCCATATAAATGCGACGCTTCGAGCTCAATTTTTTTTTCACTCACGCCCCCTCTCCCCCCCATTTCGTTATTTATTTATTTATTATTATTATTATGGATAATATTTATCGCGATTTTATATAAGGGAGTGGCGAGGAGGGGGAGGGGGGGGTGATTTTTCTCGAATTTTTCACGCTCGCATCTCAATATCGTACATGAATAATTATTATCGATTCGTGATCGTTTCTTACGATCCATTGTTTTCCAAAAATTTTTTTTCCACACATATATTTATTTTTTTACCCTCCACGAATAGTTAGTTTATAATTCGTCGTTCCCCCATATTTTTTTCTATATACGATCGACGTCTTAAATAATGATAGAGTTACGACAGATGTGACGATAGGAAACAGTACGTTTCTTTTGTTCCGGATGTGCGTCGAGTTTCGTTCTTTATTTATTTATTTATTTATTTTACATACACACAGCCTACGTGGTGAATATTTAAATGAGTTTGGTCATTGTTTTTTAATACAATATATATAGTATTAAATTTTATTCTTTAGATTCGATATCGATTCAAATTGTTGTAACGTCTCATATCGAATGTTTTTTCAGTATCAATTTATTTTATATAAATATAAATATAAAAAAAATCATAAATATTATTAATTGATATTATTATATCATTATTATAAACTTGCATAACAAACAATACGATAATCGAATTAATAATACTAGTTTAAAACAACAAACCGCATTTGATATCGTTTACAGTTGAATTTCACAACGAAAGTAAAACAATATATATATAATATTTATTTATTGTCTGAAAAATCATGTAAATGTTATTATTGCGCAGGATATTGAACTCGCATTTAAGTACTTTAACCAATTATTTATACTCGATTTTATTGAACTATCTATCTATTCATTCGCACGTTCATAAATATTGTTCGTAGCGTTATTTCAACGTGTGGAATGTTCATCTTTTACAACCGAGAATATTATAAATTTTATCTGATGGAGGAAAGACGGATCGTTCTTTTTTTCATAGAATTACAATTTTAAATTTCCATATATGGCAATTTTTATGGAAAAGTTTTAATCCAGAATAATTTTCCATTATTTATCACGAAAAATAATCGTATTATTGAATATTTTTCTATACTTATGATCGAATCAATATCTCATAATTGAGCTTCTGAATTACGAAAATAATTTTCATTATAATTATATGGCATTTCGATCGAGTATATATAAATTTTTTATTAATTTTATACTTAAAATTGAAGCGCTGAAAGTGATATCAGATTCAATTTTAATGCTGAAAATTAAAACGTTTATCTCATCGATAGATATTTCTGTATAATTTAACTAACATACCTTTTAATGTATTTTATATACAATATTATAAAACAGATGTGGCCAACTTTTGTGTACGTAAGATCGGCTTTTTATTTGAAAAATGTGTCACAATCGACTTGTTGTCATATTCGTAGTCCAAGTCTAAAACTCACGTCCAGGGAAATTAAAAATAACACGAATAATTGTTAACAATATATATATATATATATATATTAATTCAAATTAAATAAACATATATAGTGATGTTATGATTTAATTTGTCATAAAACACTTATATCCGTGTATATGGCCATAAATCAGGACGTCGCACGCGTTCGACCGATTGGCCACCCCTGCTCTAAAACTTCAGCGTTCAAATCGTTTTTCGCCGAAACGGCTATAAACTTTTGGAAAACCGGCTCCGATGCCTAATCCACGTGTGTGTGTCTAATCAAAATATTATTGTCAGTGTCTTGTTGTGGTGTTTACCCCGTGGAATGTGCCGTGTACAAGTGTGCCTTTAAAAAGAAATGAGACGTAAATGAACGAACCGGGGTCCGGAGGCTGTTGCGCTGGTCAACGAACCCACGAACCGATCGCCAGGGGCGTTCTCGCACGCGGACCACAAAAAACCAAAAAAAAAAAATTAAATTAAAAAAAACGGAGCCGAAGCCGTTTTTTCGCTTAGAATTTCAATACACAAACTTTTTTGACACTTACACGTGTTAGACGAGGTGGCTCTAAAAGCCGATTCGGGTGTATGAAACAAGAAATAAAAAAACGATGGAAAAAAAACGAAAAAAAAAAATATATATATATAGAGAAAGAGCGAGACCCACTTGCGGGCCCGCTTCGGACGTATGGCGGCAACGTTGATTTGGCGCGAGACTTTTTGGATACGCTTTTCCGAACCGATTCATAAAAATTATATGATTTTCTTTTTATATAAAAAAAAAGAAAATCGTAAATAAAAAAGTCATATTTTTTTCTAATATAGATATTGATATTTTTTTTCGGATAATTTCTAACTAAATAGCTCATTTTTTATTTGTCTTTCTGTATGTAATTCAAGATGTTACGCGATCTAAATATTCTTATTACTCTGCTAAAAATTTGAAAAACACGTTTACATTCTCAAATTTCATTTTTGAACAAATTAATTTCTAGTTAAATATTGAAGTTAATTTGCATCACAAAATATATATAATATAATAATCATGTTTTACATAATAAATATATGTTATATCAATAGATAAAACTATAAAAAATGCATAATAGAAAAAAAAAATATTTTAAATATATAATAATAAAATAAAATTATATATTTTGAAAAAAAACAAAAATATACTTTTTAATATTTTAACCATGCAAATATTCAGTACACGATCGTCTTCACATTTCACAACATTTTCTTGAACGAAATGCCTTCTTTATAACGATTAAGAACACATTATAAAAAAACAAGCAGAAGAAGAAGAGACTTATCATTAGAATCGAATTTGACTCGCCTTAAAACTACTTACTTAACTTACGACATCACGACACAGTCAAATTTCCACTTTACGCCGTTGAAAAGAACATCCGGAGAGCGAGAGAGATATTTAAAAAAAAAGAACAACAACAATAATAATATAGAAGAACGACACACACGTCAAAATAAAAAAAAAGAAAATCATCATCGATGGAGTAAATAATATATATATATATACAACATTTTCCAGAATCGTTCTTTCCACTTTTAATTTTGGGCAATTTGGGCGA
Organism: Leptonema lineaticorne; assembly: GCA_024500535.1. Lineage (NCBI taxonomy): Eukaryota > Metazoa > Arthropoda > Insecta > Trichoptera > Hydropsychidae > Leptonema > Leptonema lineaticorne. The sequence continues at coordinate 3,576,190 of JANIJI010000008.1, read as the reverse complement.
TTTTCTTCTTCGAACGGTAATTTAATATTTACTTGTATGTGTATATTATATATATATATATATATTATTTTTATTTTGCTTTATATTCACCGTATAGAGCATATTTAGTGAATTCGTTCGTTTTTCGAGTCGACTTAATAACCGGGAAGAAACCCGGAGGCCAACCCTGGCACTCACATAATTGTTGCATTTATTATCGGAAATATGAAGGGCGACTCGACAACGTCTCAAATTATCGTCATCTGCATACTGAGATACCTCCATCGAACCGTACCTATATATTTTATTATTATTTATCGTATATTTTACGCCCCTTATTATATATATATATATATATATATATATATATATTTATATATGTGGTGTGCGTGCGTGCGTGTGTGTGTGTGTGTGTGTATTTTCCTCTGATGGCCGGTGGCTAAGCACCCTCACTTTTATTGCACGCACGCGTTGTAGGGATACCACTTTTTGAATGCCAAAAAACCGGAATGTTAACAAAACTTCTTTCGAGGAAACGACCAGATAAAACGAAAAGAATCGAATCATCATCGCTTCAATTTATATATATATATATATATATATATATATATATATATATATATATATATATATATATATATATATATATATATATAAACATACAGTTTTTACGTTTCGAATATTAAAAAATATGAAAATGAAAAAGAATAAATATTCGCCATTTTAAAGTTCAAACTTTTTTGATCCATTATCGATATTTTGTACAAATCATAAATCTTTCATTCAATTCCGAGAATATATTCGAGTTTTATATATATATATATATATATATATATATATATATATATATATATATATATATATATATAAATGTAATCCAATATTCTATCAAAATTAACTAAATATTTTAGCATTTAATTTCAAAAAAAAAAATTAATTTTTAGAAAAAAATGTTAATGCTTTTAAATTTAGAAGTTACTTTTATTTCATTATATGATAATTATAAATTGAATATATTATATTCTAATTACTTTAAAACTTACCAATATATAATAAAGTATATATATTATTATCGTAAAAATTTATTTTTTTTACTTCATTTTACATTTATCAATATTAAAAAAAATATTTTTTTTTTAAATTCAATTTTTATTTTAATATTTGATATCATATGTTATGTGACTCATATATATATTATAAAATAATTCAGATTAAATAATATATATATATATATATATATATATATATATATATATATATATATTATTTTTACTCAAAGACATAGTTCAGTTTTTACGGTATGAATAAATCGTGGTATTTTTCAATTTCCTCAAATTTGTCACGCTTACATTTTTATTTTCAAACGTTTTCTTGTTTTTGATTCAAATTACTCCACGTATATGGAATTATATATATATATATATATATATATATATATATATATATATATATATATATATATATATATATATATATATATATATATATATATATATATATATTTGACAATAATAACAAATAATTTGTATATAATAATAATTTTAATAATCTGTGTTTTAGACGCTTCATCGTCCAACGAAGCCGTTCACCTGCAGCAGCGTCTTCGCAGCCTCAGCACCGAATTGGTAACTCTGAGGAATCGTTTGCACGTCAGTCAACCAGCTCCCAATAAACAATCGGTGCTTCAACCTCAGGTATAATTTTTCTTCATCTTCAAAAAAAAAAAAAAAACATAACATTCATATTAAAATTGTATAATAATAATAATATTACTGTTTGATCGATGATTCGATCTTCGACCGTTTTATGTATTTTTTTTTTATATATATTATTTATATATCGTTACGTCTTTCTGATTTTCAACTGGATGGACTAGATGATGTTGATGATGATTTTTTTTTTATTATTTTTGTCAGGTTCCTATCGGAGGATTTGGCCAAGGTCAAGCGTCTGTTCAAGGAGGACCGGTAGTGCCTCCAAGGCATACTCCAGCTCCTCTACCACCGCCTCATCACATTCCCGTACAGCCTCCAGGTAAAACCATGATTTTTTTCTGATAGTGTTTTTTTTTTGTATCGAGCAAAGAGATAATTAGAATTCATGAAGAAAAAAAAATACTATCGATAAAAGTGAAAATAGTCGACGATTTTATTTATGTTATATTTATTTTTTATATGTAAAAAAAAGCTATTGTAGACGAATGAAAATAATATATAATATATATTTTTTTCACATTGTTGCTTAATTGTTATATCTTAACTAGTGAACGGTATAATAACAATTAAAATATAATAACTATTATATTTAATATCAAAACTGAAATATTTTTTGCTATAAATTTTAAGAGAATACAATAGATAAAATATATAAAATTTTAATATTTATAATTTTTTTTAGAAATTTCTATTTTCCTATGATAAAATTTTAATTTACACATCAAAATCTTCATCTTATATTTCATAATAAATTATTGCAAAATAAAATGTTAAATAAAAATGTAAATTTTCATTTGTAAAAATATTTAATTAAAATGAGAAAATTTATTTTTAGTAAAATTTAACTTTTTATATTTATAGATAAAAATTAACATTATATTAATATATTGAAATAAAATCAATAGTTCTTTAAAAAAATAAACATCATTTATTTGGTAAACATTTAAATATATTAAATAATAAATATACGAATACAAAATACGTTCTAAATTTTTATAAAAAGATTAATTTAATTTAATTCGAAAAAATTTCCCTATATATATATATATATATATATATATATATATATATATATATTGAATTCATCCGTTTGAAATATTCTCATGACTTTTAATATGGTTAATAATGAAGGTTAAACGCGCTTCTTTTATGAAAAAAAAAATAATGAAACTTTTTCACGTGGATTAGATTCGTTATATCTAGGTGAGAAATAATAATAGGAAATAGAGAAGTGAAACAAAAAAAAAAAAAGTCACGAATTAAATTGATCGTATAATCGGCGATGTTTAAATGAGACGACGATTTACAATTATGGTCCAACAATGGAATTTACATATGTAGTCCGATTACGTGGGAAATTTTTGTGTTAAAGAAAAAAAATATACATAATGACGAATAATAAATTTTAATTATTCGAGAGTTGGCCGTTTTTTTTTTATTTTATTTTATTTTTTTAGACGTTTTTTCTATCGTTCTATTTACATAAAATTAAGTCTATTTAAAATTTAACGTTTTCTGATTTGGAACGTAATGGGTTAACGTTTACAAAAAGTAGTACTAAAATTTCATATTATAATCATAATTGCTTCATAATCAGCATAGAATACTGATCTTTCAAAACAATTTTTTTTTTTAGTTAATACCATATATAATATCATTTATAATTAAACATGTGCGTTAACACCAGAACACAGTAGGTGCCTTTTTTTATACACTTTTATTTAAATTATAAAAAATTTAACTTTTTTTTTCTCAAATAAACAGGTGTTCATTTTTCTCAATATATTGAATTTTTATGAAACACAATTATGAACGAATGAAATATTGTATTAAAATTTAATGAATGGTCATTTGGTGTCACCCACTCGATGATGTCACCAGATATACCTGTAATCTTTTAGTGACCTACCAAAATATTATAAATTTAACAGTCGTTCTATTGATTTCTAATTTCAATAAAAAAATAATGTATTTTTTTTATAAAGAAAAATCTAAAATTATTTATTAGATTAATTTACAAATATAAATATATATATAGAAAACTCTGATAAAATTATAAATCATTTTGATAATGTCGGTTTGTGTTCACAGAGTCAACAAATGTGTCGACGTTCGGTGTGATGAAAAACGGGCGGGTGTCGGGCGCTACGCCCCCCGAGGGCACAGCCCCCGCCGAATCGGGGGCCCGAGCCCCGCACCTGCCCGACCTCACACACCTGACTGGACCTCTCACCGAAGATGCTGTCGTCAAATGTCTCCAGGCAAAATTCTACGCGAACAAATTCTATGTATGTATAATATTATTATATTTTCAATTAATACACATAAACATAAATTTTATTAATCTTATGCTTATCTTAAACGATTTTAATTTATATTTAGATTCATACAGTAAAATTTTTATTTTAGTAATATATATTTTTTTTATCTTATAAACATATTTCCCATGCAAAATATAATATTACAAAATGAATCTAGAAGAAAAATGATTTGGTAGAACATTTATTCATTACATAAGTTGAAATATGAATAATATATTTACACAATGAATAATCGACCGTTTCATTGTTGAAGTCATGAGATTTAATTTCAGATTTTTAAGTGTTACAATATATAGTTTGATAGTGATTAATCGTTCATCAAAAGTATTATAAAATATATTTTTTAACTATTACAAAAGCTAATGAAACCTATTTATAATATAGGCTCTCTTCTAGATCATAAAAGAAAGTGCAATTTCTATATTATTACTGTCATTATATAAATTTTAGATTTATATCTATCATAATAATGACATATTTAGGTCAGAACTACTGATATATTAGTCATTAGTTTGACATTACAATTGCCACATATAACTATAAATTCAAAAATAATTCCATGAATTAGATAGTTGTCATGAAGTTTTATATATGTAATTATATATATATATATATATATATATATATATATATATAGTTTATAAATTAATTAAGATATCTTAATTTTTAAATCTCAGCGAATATTTATGATATGTCGACCTCATATCAAAGTAATGTTTATGATCGGTCCGAAAAAATTTGAAACATTTCCGACAGACAGTCGACCCATCTTGATGTTATATATATATATAAGAAAAAAAAACTGAAAGTAGAATTTCTACTTTTCACAAAAAAAAAAGCACCACGAATCGCGTGTACGATCAGAAAACTGAACCGATTATGCCCAGAAGCACCGGTCATGACGGCGAAGTACGGGAATGTCGGTGGTGATAATGGTGGTTGAGGAACGGCGGTGGTGGCCCCGGCGAAGAGAGACAATCGTCCCGCGCTTCCACAGCCCTAAAATGGAAGGCAGACTGTAAAATAAAAACCTCAATAAAGTTAACGAGACGAGACATTTTTTTTTTTTTGTATGTTTGTCTTCAGTAGGATTCCATCTTTAACCGTTTCTGTTTGTTCCGGCTTCTTTATTATATGCGACCGTTTTTGATGCCATTTTGTTTTTTTTCTTTCTCCATGTTTATCATTGTTTTTAATGTTTTATTAAAAAAAATATCTTACTAAATTAATCTAAATTCAATATTATTTGACCCACTATTATATATATATATATATATATATATATATATATATATATATATATATATATATATATATATATATATATATAACCAATTTAATTATAATGTAATAAAAAATGGCTATATATTTAATATAACTAGCTGATAGCAATCTATTTTTTTTTCATGTGAGCTTTCAAATCATTTTAATGATATAACTGTACTTCATTATATATAACATATAATTATCTGACTTATACATTAGCATATCATATTAGCAGATAATGTATCTTATAATGTACATGAAAAAACGAATCAAATGACTTTTTTTTTCAATAACATAGTAGTGACTATTATAAAAACATGTGATATAAATAAAAAACACCAAACACACTAGATCAAATTGATATTTCATCAAATGATATATTTCTAAAAATTTATTGTTTACAATTTTTTATTAGAAATTATATTCATTCATATTCGATTATTAATATTATTTTATCTATTACTTTATTAAACTGGATAAAATTTAAAAAATCATTTAATTTTTAAATTGTAATATGCAATAAATATATTGAACCACTGATAGGATTATCTTTAATATTAGTATTTTAACACCCAATTAAGATATTACACGAGCGGTAATCGAACAACTTTAACGTCTTCCGTCGGCATCTTCTCATTCATCCTTATAGCCATTGCGTTTTTTTTTTCTTCCGAATCGTTATCTCCCTAAAAGCCTCAAATATCAATTAAATCGAATAATGACCAAATAAATATATATAAATAAATAAGTGTCCAGAGGTGAAAAGGGTGAGAAGTGAATTAAAAAAATAAAAATAAAGAGAAGAAAATATGAGGGTGCGGTTGTGTTCACAGGCAAACGAGCCGTCCGGTTCTCCGATTTTATTCCAGGCGAGGCAGGTCCACCGTCATGTTTACGATATTGAGCCGAGAGCAAGGTTTGCCTTCCCGAAAAACTAGTTTGAGAGCATATTTGTATGCGGGCGAGCCGGCAGAGCGGCCAAAGGCCTCCACCATGGCTTATCCGAACTGAGCACCGGCTCTGGTTCCACGCGAATTCCATTCAAATGCGATCCCCGAAATCGAAAACTTCCCAACGGTCGTCCGTTCGAGTGTTTACCATTTTATATGAACCATTTCGTTGCTATTATGATATTTATTTTTTTTTTTTTTTTTTGTAATACATTCATATCAATCGTAGTGATCGCCGTTTTGGTATAATTTAAACCAGTTCTAGAAACTATCTTAGTAATTAATCATTAGCTTTACTACAACAACAGAATACAGTTACATCAATAGTAATAACAAATGCCAACATAGAAAACATATATACAATTTAAATAACTGAATCATATTATAAATATTGAACTATATATATATATAGACAAAAATACTAAATATTTAAATATAATTATATTAACTTATTCTCAATAGGGATTCATTATGATTTTTATAAGTATAAAAATTCTAAATATGATAATATAATAAATTCAATTTCATCTAAAAATGTATAATTATAATACATCTTAATATATATAATGTATAAAACAAGTTTGACAAAAAAATATTTAAATAACATATTATCATATCCATTAAACAACTAAATATTCAATGAAATACATTTATCATTTAGAATAATATCCAAATTTATGTATATATATATATATATTTTTTTACAGACAAACGTGGGTCCAATTTTAGTATCAATAAATCCTTACAACGATGTAGGAAACTCTTTAACATTAAGAAGTGCCCGAGGAGGCACTCCGAGACCTCAATTGGCGCGGCTAGTACACGAAGCGGTGCGTCAGCAAGCAGATACTGGATATCCACAAGCGATTATTTTATCTGGTAATTTAAACGTCTATCTATATTTATTTCACGTATAAAAAAAACAATCTGTTCATTCGTTCATTCATCGTTTTCGTAGGCACAAGCGGATCTGGAAAAACGTACGCATCAATGTTACTATTGAGACAGTTATTCGATGTAGCGGGAGGTGGACCAGAAACCGATGCTTTTAAACATCTGGCCGCCGCATTTACTGTGCTACGTTCGCTAGGGTCTGCTAAGACGGCATCCAATTCAGAATCCAGTCGTATTGTACGTCCACATAAATATATCAGAATTATTATGTTCAGTCATTATTTACAATGTTATATTATCCTTGTTTTTTTTTTTTTTTCAGGGACAATTTATTGAAGTACAAGTGACTGATGGTGCATTATATAGAACAAAAATTCACTGTTATTTCTTAGATCAAACAAGAGTCATAAGACCATTACCCAATGAGAAAAACTACCATATTTTTTATCAAATGTTGGCTGGTTTATCTCATGAAGACAGAGTGAAATTAAATTTAAATGGATATAGTGTTCAGAATCTTAGATATTTACAAATGGGTGATACAAGACAAAATGATTCTGAAGATAGTGCACGGTGTGTATTAGAAAATAACTTTATTTTTCCATCATGTAAATCAAGATTAGATAATAAAACTAATCTTTAATTGTAGGTTTCAAGCATGGAAAGCGTGCTTGGGTGTTCTAGGCATTCCTTTTCTGGATGTAGTAAGAGTATTAGCAGCAGTATTATTACTTGGAAACATACAATTTGTTGACGGCCATGGATTAGAAGTCGACATCAAAGGAGAATCTGAACTTAATGCAGTAGCCAACCTTTTAGGAGTTCCAGGACCATCGCTTTTTAGAGGTTTAACAACGAGAACCCATAATGCTAGAGGCCAATTGGTTAAATCTGTATGTGATGCTAACATGTCTAACATGACCAGAGATTCTTTGGCTAAAGCATTATATTGTCGAACAGTTGCGACAATTGTGAGACGAGCAAACAGTTTAAAACGGCTTGGATCTACCCTAGGAACACTCAGTTCAGATTCCAATGAAAGCGTTCATAATCAAGGAGAAGCAGCAAGTCAACATGCTTCCACAGTTGGAGGAAATTCTGGCTCGAAATCAATGACCGCTTTAAATAATGCAGTAAGACATGCCACCGATGGATTTATAGGCATATTAGATATGTTTGGATTTGAAGATCCTAAACCAAGCCAATTAGAACATTTGTGTATAAATTTGTGTGCTGAAACGATGCAACATTTTTATAATACGCATATTTTCAAATCTAGCATTGAATCCTGTAGAGAAGAAGGAATTCAATGTGATTTGGAGGTTGATTATGTTGACAATGTACCTTGTATTGATTTGATATCTTCGCTTCGAACGGGTCTTTTAAGTATGTTAGACGTAGAGTGTTCCATAAGAGGAACTGCGGAATCGTATATTGCTAAAATGAAAGTCCAACACAAAGCAAACACACGGTTGTTTGAACCTAAGCCACTTGAGCCGAGGTTGTTTGGTATACAACACTTTGCTGGGAAAGTTATTTATGATGCTTCTGATTTCCTCGATACAAATAAGGATGTAGTTCCTGATGATTTAGTGGCTATATTTTATAAACACTCTTGTAATTTTGGATTTGCGACTCACTTATTTGGAAGTGAATTAAAGGCATTGTATTCGTGTGAAACAGTACCTAGAGGTGTCAGTTTTAGAATTTCTCCAACATCACACACGGATTTGTTAAATGGAGATGAACCAGTTTCCACTCTTACGCAAGATTTCCATACGAGACTTGATAATCTTTTAAGAACGTTAGTGCATGCAAGACCACATTTCATCAGATGCATCAGAAGTAATCAAACTGAAACTCCTATGAGATTTGATAGAGCTACAGTTATACGTCAAATAAGATCATTACAAATATTAGAAACAGTTAACCTTATGGCAAGTGGATACCCCCACAGAATGAGATTTAAAGCATTTAATACGAGATATAGACTTCTAGCTCCGTTCAGTCAATTGAGACGCATTGAAGAAAAAGCAACGGAAGATTGTCTTCTGATATTACAACATGCAGTTAATGCCGCATCCAAACAAGATGATATAGTAGTTTCAACAAACTATGCACTCGGTAAAAGACATATATTCTTAAGTGAAGGTATAAGACAACAATTAGAAAAGATGAGAACTGAAACAAGACAAAGATCAGCCACATTAATCCAAGCCACTTGGAGGGGTTGGCATTTGCGAAAACGATTTGCAACTTTGAGAAAAACTCAAATTACAGGACGCGTAACAAATACTAATGGTATTGTTGGTACGATTCCTGGAGCACCACCACCGGTTACTGGCAGAACAGCGGCTATAACAAGCGCTCGTCCGCGTCCACAACCAATTGCTGGAACTCCACCACCAGATCCGACAGATAAATGCGACACTAAAATGATCCAGCAAACGTGCAATTTATTTGGATTAGACCTTGTAATTATTATATTCTTTAAATAATATTATTTTTTAACTTAAAGACACATCAATTCAAATCTAAATAAAATCAAAACATTTCATTGGTATTCAACTAACATTATTAAAATAACATTGAGGAAAAATTGATCATTTTTATAAGATATATTAACTTAAAATTAAATATTTCTTACTTATGTTTATTTTTTTTTTATATAGGAGCGACCACCGCCAGTACCGCCGAGTAGATCTTATACAGTAGCTGGAAGTCTGAAATTAGGCTATCCACAAACGAGATTGATGAAACTAAACTTTCCAGATTTACCGGAAGGAAGTTGCGATCATGCTCTTCGTAAAGGTGACACAGTCATTGTAGTGGGAGCTTCGCCGAGACGAGGGCATCTAATCGTTGAACACAACAACAATACTCTGCATGTTCCCTTCCAGTATATGGAACTTGTTAAACACACAGCACCTGTACAAACGGCAAACAATATTAGTTCGACTAATATACCGACTGCTCCTCTAAATATATAAATTAAAATATGTGCAACTTGATCTAATTAAATATTTATTGAATGTTTACCATAGTTGATTGGTTGTAAATAATGAATTCTTATGTGCCAATTTTTCACTTGCCATTGTAAATATTATCGCTCGTATTTCATTTTATTCTCCGAAGATCGTTCTAAATAATTTTAAGTAAAACAGAGATGATATTTGACTATGCGTAAGTTTTGTCAGTACCATAAACAATAAGTAATTTACCAGTAGATTAAAGTATTACTTTGTCCATTTCACTTCAGCCTGTAACAGTATTCACTTAAAGTTTATAAAATCTTATGAGATGATGTAGAAATACAAATTTATTTTATTAGTTTTATATATAAGTATATATGCATGTATAACTGTTATAGTGAAATAATTTAGTACTGATTTTTATATGATTGTATTGGTAAAAAAAATGGTTTAGAATTTTAGGGTTACGTGATGATTATTTTCAAAATTGGATTAAATTTTTTTATATTTTTGGATTGAAGCATTCATATAATAGAATGTATGTCGAAGAATGTGTGTATTATATTTTTGTGTATATGCATGGAAGTCTTTTCTGATGTATTTTGAGCATTTATTACTATAGTCTTATTGGTAAAGTTAATTTAATCAGTATTTTTAATGTTAAATCTCGATTGTTTTAAGCCAATGATTCGTTTATTTTATTAAAATATATTACATATAAATTCTGTTGGCCCTTTGTATTTACTTTAAGATACGCCTTTTAATATAATAATTCATGATATTTGGATATTTTCACATATAAATAGTTACATTTTTCTTTATATGTTTTTCCCAATGAAAATACAATATATATTAATATGAAAAATAAAGTCCAGGATGAATTAAATAAAATAAGTTTTCAATAAGCCATCACTTTTATTTCATGCAGAAATTGTATTAATGGTCCATAACAAATGCACTTTGAAGGCGTTTAATAAGATTTAGAGAGGCATTAAACAATTCACATTACAATAATAATATCAATAATATATATATATAAACTTTACAATAAGCATCAACATTTTGTACAAATGTTAGAGACATTATAATTAAGATAAAAATATAAATATACTTATATATATATATATATATATATATATATATATATATATATATTATTCAACAAAAATATTTTTTTCAATGTTCCACATATGCAAAGCGAATTTCCAAGAATTCACAAATACACATATTAATTTTAACAATCAACAATTTTTAATATCAAACCATATCATTTCTTTTACAACACGAAACTAACGAGGAGAAACATGAATTTTGAAACAAGCAGAATAACAATAATTTTAATATTGATAAAAATATCTTTATATATTAAACGTTTATCATAGTTGAGATTCTTTCAGTCTTGATCAATAATTAAACATACATTATTTCTCATAAATCTGTTAAATTCACAAAAATATTGGTGAAAATTTTTCCATAGAAGAATAAAATTTAAATACAGATTGTAGGTTATTCTATATCAGGTAAGAGATATAAAAGTGATGTATGTAAAAATATATTGTTCGTAATATGTGCAAAATCGTGGTGAAAATATATGATACCTATTTAATTAAATGAAATCGTAAATATATTAAATCAAAGTGAACACAAGAAAAACGTGATAAATGTGCATTTCGTTCGTTACCAAAATTCAATCTTATGTTACTTTTTCAATAACTACATTTAACATTTGTATATATAAGATATTTGGCAGTGTATACAAGTTAAAATTGACAATAAATGCTTCCGAAAACATTTGTACTTATATGATACATTACATATATAATTTATGACTATTTTATAATAGTTTAAAAACTTTTGAACACATTCATTAATCAACAGAAAAAAAATCTATGAACTTACAATAAAAAAACGTGTATATTATTATAATTATTACATACATATGTATATTTGAAAATTGAAAGACATTTTCAAAAAACGCAAAATCTGGCACAATCGTATATTAATCATCAACACGCTAAAATCGATTCTATCTCAAAACTAGATATGATTCTTCTAGAGTTTCGTCAGTATCAACGATCGTTGTAAAAAGTAGAACACACATTGAAATATTTAATAATATACAGAGGAATGTATTATATTCACATCGAAAAATCAAAATAAATGCCGTAAATTATTATCCTAAGCATGCAATCAGCTGCATTTTCGAATAATAATAGCACTGATAATAATATAAATAAAAAATAAATAAAATACCTAACAGACATATTTTATTGCCAAATCGTAGTAACTTTGATTTATTACACATTGCATAGTACTTAATACTGTTCAGTAATTGATCAAAAACACGTAAAAATAGTACCGCAATGCAAGTTGGAAGAAGTCAAAAGACAAAAATATATAAATAGATATGTTACAATCAGATTGAAAGTTTAATTTTGCAATGGCAAAAAATATTCTTTTTCTTTCTACATACAGATTAATCACAATCGTTTTCGCCCTCATTCCCGCGGTTTGGGGTGCTAAAAAAGAATGAAGGTTTTTCAAATATTTCACCCTCGATGGAATTGTTTGACGCGTCAGGTTTAGTGACGACAATATTCGTGTTTGAAAACAATTCACTCTCAACCACTTCGGAACATAGTTGTTGTTGAGTAACTGAAATTATAATCATAAATAAAAATATTAAACATATGTTTTAATAATTTATAGAAAAACACGTCACATATCTCATTAAATGTTTATCCCTTAAATATACCAATAACTGCTAATAATGCGCTTAACTGGCAAAAACAATTTTTAAAATTAAAACCATTTATCTATTACAGTTGGTATTTATCGTAAAACAGAACGAAAAATGTAACGTATTTTTTTTAATATAATACCTATTAAATTTTGAATATTTTCTATCAAAGCTTTGCTATTAAGAAGATTCCTAGAGGCAATATTTAATACTTTAGTCCAATTGCTCAATTGATTCTCCTATTAAAAAAAAGTTATAAAATTAATAATTCACCATTGTATATATATATATATATATATATATATATATATATATATATATATATATATATATATATATATATATATATATAACATATATTTAAAATTACAAACCATCTTATTTAAAAAATTTTCCATCAGTGGCTCATAATTAACACCTATCATCTCTTTAATTTCTAAAGTATTCATAATACTTTGCTGAATATTGTTTCTGACTTCAATAATATCTTTCACAATGGTACTACAAACTGGTACAGCAGCATCACTGTCATCGGAATCTCTTAAAGCACTTTGAATCACACTAGAATGTTGATTTATATATTCTATGCAATTTCGAAGTTCGATCAAATCCATATTTTGTTTTTCTGAAATAAGAAAAAAAACAATTAAACGATATGTAGATACGGTTTAAGAATGTTTAAATTATTAATTGATATTTATATGACTATATAAAGTATTACAAACGACTTTATCAAAATTGGATTTTCGTCAGATGACAGTATTACATCATAGCCTTGACCCATATTTAACATATTAGGTGCTCACTTAATACGTACATAAAACATGTGTAACCCTGTCAATGACCTACTTAAAGTCTTTAATATACTACATAAAATAAATATAGAAACATAATGGGTAAATTTTAAAGACTGAAAATCGATAATTTAGCTGAAAATATTTCTATAACACTAATTTGCATGTATGTTAAATTTCATCGCCGAATAACGATCAGTGTTACATAACATTCATCAATATAGAAATATTGAAATGTGATAACATTAAATAGAACATAAGTGACATGAAATTGTATACGACGATTTGTTATTTTTAAATTTATGAAATTAAACAAAACTATGTTATCTCAATTATTTGACTAAAAAATAATTTTATTTTATACTTTTGAGTTATATTTTATAAGATTGAGTTGTAATGAAAATTGAAAAACATCTTAAACTTCTAATATTTTTCAAGTTTTATGAACGATTTCATTTTAAATAACAGTAGAACGGTTAGATTTAAAGAAAAAATTTAAATATTTTTCACAAGTAATATTCGTGGCGGTATAACGTATGATGTATGAATTGCCAATTAGCATTTCTATTATTGAAATTAACGCCTACATATTTCGGGAGGCCGTATGACATTTTTTTTTTGCCAATAAAATAAGACGTTAATTCTGAGAAATCGTTTTTTTTTTCTTATTACATTTCGAGCATTAATGTTCCCAATAATCTGAGTCTTTTCAAATTTCGTAATTCGATACCGTGTAAAATAAATCCGGTACACGATTATTCGACGATGAATAATATAGGAAATCGCCAGAATGTTAACTAGAAATCTGTATATATATGAAAAGAATATAAATTATTGAGGTTGTACCGTTATTTAACATACAATATAAAATTTGAGAATATCGTCAATATCCTATGCGAACAAAGGGAAGATAATAAACGATCATCGAGCGTAACATATTTAATGATTCAGATTTTTCAGAAAGTTCTTTGTTCGCCGTTATCAATTTTCGAATATGAAGAAAAATACGATAGAACAATATAAATTAATATTTATATAGGCGTATGAATAGGAAAAGTGAACGATGTGAATATACGATTGATCTGATGAAGCCTTTCGAGCCGATTCAAATGCATTCGTTTCCTTCGAAGATCTTCGGAGATCTGGTGGTCGAGTTGCGCCGTCGAATACTTCAATGCGGCCATCAAAACTTCGCCGTCTTCCATTTCGAGAGCCCCGTTCGTTTCCGTCTCGGCTCCGGCCCCCGACATACCGCCCGCAACCGACCGCGAACCGCACGCCACTCGATACGAACGCCAAATGTGCGTTAACCAAACCTAACACGCTAATGCGCGACCATACTCTATAATTTTATTTATAATATTAACAAACTGACAGTGTACGATATTTTCGTTCAAAAGAAATATCTTTTTCATTTCATTTTTATTCTTGCATTATTCTTACATTTTCATTTCTATTCTTGCCATACGTAATACCGTAAACTCGGAAATTGATGTTCTTTACATTTTCTATAATAATATTAATAAAAAAGAAATAAAATAAATCAAAAACTTCGAATCATAAAATTTGTATTTTCAAAAATTATAAATTTGATATTGATTTACAATCATTTTATCGTAAAATACAAATATTTTTGATTAATACATGCTGAAAAATTATAAAAATTGACGTGTACGATGCTCTTTTTCTAATTATGCATATAGCAAACTCCGTTTAATCGGAACGCGATGACATTCTTTTAAATCAATTAAAAAACTACCGCTTAATATATTTTAAAAATCTTTATTATCAACTTTTCACACTTATTCCGCATAAACGATCGCCCGATTAATCGGAATCCACTACTTACGGTGAAATAATTTAAGAATCAAAATTATCTAAAAATATTATAGTGTATAAATTCATCTATTATATGGTAAAAGAAAGTCGTGCATAGCATATTTCCATGTCCATTGCCTAGCCAGACGTTCGAATCTTTTTCTATCGTTTACATACATATTACCTAAAACGGGTTCCATACAAACCTAAAATTAAAAAAAATATATAAAAATTCGCCAATAAAAAACCGTATATTACGTAATATAAGTAAATCAAACTAACGCTCGTATAAGGGTCGGTCAATAAACTTTGAACCGATATTAAAACTTTACTTATAGTCAAAGCTAAAGACCAGTTGTGATGGATAGAATCGATTCCTACGTCTCCGTGCCTAGATACGTTAGGGTGCAAAATTTTTGTCAGAAATCGAACTACGGGCGGATGAAGCGGATAACTAAAATACGATAAAACTTCATTTAATAAATATTAATTAATTTCTGAAAAGTTATTAAATAACCAGTACCTATATGGTATTTGGATATAAAGATAAAATACGCCTCCTTCGTAAGGAGAACCGCTCGGTCCAGTTAGTGAAGCTTGCCAATGACAGCATTTATTATCCAAAGGAATAGCAGCAATACCTTCCGGTGGATCATTTTGCATCATCTATAAAATAGATATAATTAAAATTCTACTTAATATTATTGATAACGTAAAAATCATCCTAATAGTAACTTTTAGTTCATTTCTCAATCTATCTCTTCGCCATGAATTTTCTTCAACAATTGGTTGCGATTGAAAAGCCATTTGGACCAAACAAGTATAGCAAAAACAAGAAGTCATAAGTGATCTATACGTCTGCAAATTAGAAAACAAAATTAAAAAAAATATATATACAATAAATGAAAAATGTTTGTTTGTTAATAACGTACTAATAAATTATCCTTCACATTAACTAAAGATTTAAATAAAGGCCATCGTCTACTTATATACAATGCCCATGTTTGACTTGATACATGTGCTTTTAAAAGATATCTCCACTGTCTGCATACCATGCTAACACTGCATAACGATAAATCATCCAAATATTTAAAAATACATAGTAAAACTGTAAAATTAAATAAAATAAAAGTAGATTAAGTGAAATAGTAGACGAGAACAGTAAATATAAAATATTCTACTAAACCTTCTGGAGGTAATTTTTGGACTAAACCGGGTTCCATTTGATCATTTGAATGGACATGAACATTTGAAAGTAATTCTAATCTATGTTCAATAGTTGGAAGTTGAGGAGGTGAAACCATATTTTTGAATGGAACAATATTATTTTCTTCTGACATTTCTTCATCTTGATTATTATTTAAAGAATTCTAAAATTTAATTAATGTTTTATACAACAATTACAATAATAAACATAAAATATAATCATTTCTCGTAATTGCCTGATGAAGAAGCCATAAAGGTATATTGTTTTGAGAAATATTTAATCTTTTTTCAGCTGCATAATTCAAATCAGATGGTTCATCGTTTCCTGAATCACCATCATCAGTTTTTTCGCTGCTGATTACAGAAGCCGGATAAGAAACTGCATAGTCAGGAAATAAGAAGGAATGACAAGTTAAACATACGGGTTCCCCAAAATTTGGTCCATAATATCCATTACAAACATTACAAGATGATGTCTAAAAGTAAAAGAAAGATATATATTTATAAAAACAATTAAATATTATAGTATAAACATTTTAACATTAAAACCTATTATATCTAATACAAAATAAAATTTAAATAACCCAATTTCGTTATTGATTCTTAAATATGTTGTTTTATTTAATAGTATGTCACATTAACTATTCCGTGAAATTATGAAACGAGAATGTAATTTTCCAAATTAACAACAGAAATAGTTTAATCAAAAATCATATAATAAAAATGTTTAAGCATTTTAAAATCAGTTCCCAATATATATAAATATTGCTAATCGATTCATAAGTATTAAGTTAAAATAATTAATATTCAACTGTGGATCTAAATTAAATATATATATATATATATATATATATATATATATATATATATATATATATATATATATGTCATCATCTATTTACGAATAACAAAATTGCTTCCACACCGTCATATATTTATTTATACCATAACTAAAAATAGAAAGTTAATCAATAATGACATGCATACTAATTATGCAAAAAATAAAAATCATAATGAAAGATTTTTTTTTTGAAAAAGTCATTATATTGATTAATTCGTAAGTATTAAATTCCAAATATCAACACTATTTAAAATTTAATTCTTTTGTTATATATCTAAATATTATATACGAATTGAAAAATGTTAAAAACGATTATATTAAAATAATATATATAACACAAAAATGTCCGCTCGCTATTTAATTAATACACGAGATATACATTAATTTGAATTAATGGACAATAGAAAAAATATATATAACAGATAATGACATAAATAAAGAATTTACCGGAAATTGAAATTCGACTTCCGATTGTCGACAGCGTTGGGACGAAAAATCATTTTTACTCTTTTCAGAAGCCTCCAAGGCGTCCAAATAAGCAATCGTAGCTGGCACGTCCATCACTAAACGAAACAAAACATCACCGCACGTACTGTCATCTTACAGTAATACCAACCTCACATGTGTGACAACTTGACAACAAATTAATAATGAAAAAAAAATTATATATTCATTAATCTTTTATCAACAAAAAATATATAATTTTAACGATATTAAATATATTAAACAATCGCAAATAATCAATCAATAATCTAATCCCATAATTAAACGGCACCTTCGAGCCAGACTTTTTAATGTGGCTTTCGAGATCATCGTCGAGCCAATCACAGAGTAGTAGACATGTGATGGTTGTGTAAAGTATCTGCGATATAATATGAATGTTGTTTGTTAAAAGACTAGAGACTAAAGAAAATGTAAACGTCAATTTTCAGAGCGTTATTATTAGCAAATTTAAAGACCCAATAATATAATTCATATATCTATTCGATAAATATATTATAATATATGGAATAGTTAAAAAAAAAATGTGTCATAATATTAGTAATAACTCAAACTAGCAACATCTTTTAAAAAATTAAACTTTCTACTTAACAATTGAAATACCCAATAAAGTCAAAAAACAGACCATTTGGCGCCCCTTTGTGAATAGCGCCAAGAAGCATGATGCCCCCCCCCACCCGCTCGCTACGTTACTATACCATAGTAAAAAAAAATTGAAAATCAGGACATTGCAATATAACTTGGTTATTGATCTTTTTCAAGGTTTACATAGTAACAAATAAATAAATTGAACAGATACTGCAAACGTTTCAACACGGAAACATTGTCAATAATGGTTCAAAGTAAGAAAAAAAACGTAGTTCATATTAATTAACAGTGATACTTTTTTTATTAATATATTATTTAAAAAATATTGTAGTAACTGTAGAATTGGTTCGAAAAAAGGCAGAACATCACGATGGTCTTCTGGCTCCGTTACGAGAAATTTCATTGCATCAAGAATCTATTGAAAAGATAGATTATATTCAGAATTGGTGTCCAAAATTACAAATATTATTATTACAAAACAATCTTATTTCTAAAATCGGTATAAAAAATGATACGGCTAAAGTAAAACAAATATAGATAAGAAAATAAATTTTATTGCGAATTTTAGAAAATCTGAACAAATTGAAGGGCTTAGTATATCTAAACCTAGCAATTAATAATATCGAAAAAATTGAAAATTTAGAAAGATGCGAATCTCTTAAAAAATTAGATTTAACACTAAATTTTATAGGTGAAATAACAAGCATAGAAAATTTAAAAGATAATTATAATCTCCAAAGTCTCTTTCTTGTTGGAAATCCATGCGCAGGTAAAATAAATATTTTTATTAATTGTTGTAACATTTTATAGAAACCTATATGATTCGTTATTACAGATTTTAAATGGTATAGAGATTACATTATAGACACTCTTCCGCAGTTGGAAGAATTAGATGGTTGCGAAATTTTAAGAACCGAGAGATTCAGAGCCAAACATTATTTTCAACAAAAAATGAATGATTTATTGTCTCAACAAGATGAGTATAAAGGAAAACGAATCCTACAAAAAATAAGACTAGAAAAAGAAATTGAAAGCAGATGGAAATCTGTTGACTCAAAAATTGATGAAGAAAAAATAAAAAAGTAAAAAGAATCATTGAAATACATTATATACGAATATAGTAATAAATATATTTTTTTTAATTTAATACATGCGTTACTAAATAAATTATGATTTCTTTTTAGATTTTGGAATGAAAAAAGTGAGCATGCTCCAGAAATTCGTGTAGAAATGGATCGTCTCAATCGGATTAAACTCGACGAAAAAATATCAAAAGACGAAAAACCTAAAAAACGAGAAAGAGCCTTATTTTCACCAGAAGGAAGGCCTTATAATATAAATGAAGCAAAATTAAATTTTATTTTGAAAGATGATAATCCCAATCAATACGAACTAGATATCTCCATATACAAGTAAATACATATTTTATATAAAAAATAAGAAATTGTTTCAAGTTTTGATAAAAATGAACAAAAACATCTTCTAGATACCTTGATACAAATTTAATAAATATAGATTTGCAACCATTATATGTGAAAGTTATTATAAAAAACAAAATTCTTCAAATCGCCTTGCCCGAAGAAATAAATATAAAAGAGTCGAAAGCAAAAAGATCTCAAACGACAGGTCATTTAGTAATAACGATGAGAAAGTGTTCAGCAAATGATTTGTATTTTACTGACGAAACGTATGCTTTGAAAACAAAAAATAAATGTAACAATTTAACACATGAAGAATATAATAATAAGTATATAAAGTTATCAATACAAAAAATATTCATAAAATGATATACTTTGAACAATATAATTATATTATTTTCAGAAGAGAATATTTAGAAATAGGTTCATCAAGAAAAATAATAGATTTTACTAGTAAAACTTTGGAGAGAGAGATACCTAACCAATCCACTGATATATATATTGACGACAATCCTGAAGTTCCACCATTAATTTAATATATAATTCAAAAACCATAATCAGTGAAATAAAATATTTAAAATAATAATAATATATATCTCAAAATGTGATTTTTTTAATTTTTTAGCAATCCTCGATTGCCTGTAAATACATCTAGAATAAAATTAGGAGCGTCTGGAACAGCTGCTACAAAAGCATGTAAATCACAACAAAATGTTACACCGTATACTGATCTTTCAAAATTACGTCCTGTTTTCAAATTATTCAACCAAGATACTTGATTACAAACGCTCGGACAAAAAATTAATTCCCTAATATCACTTATGGCAATAAATGGATTGTTAGCAGTTATCAATACTACTGCAGTGTGTTCTGTCCTATCATATATTATATTGTAAACATATTTCGGTACGGGAAATCGTCTTCCAGGTTTTAAGAACACTTCATGCTGACCAGCGTCTGTAGGAAGAGTCAGAGTTTCATGAGTACCTACATAAATTTCGATATTATTCGATTGATTGAAACAGAATCTGTCTGCTATATCCATTTGAACATGTCTAAAATTCCCATTAGCTACACTTCTCCACATGGCCACTTTGTTTGAAGAAAAATTAGTAATTCTTCTCTTCTGGTTATAAAAAAATTGAGGCGCAAGTAACTTTGTAGCAACAATGGTTTGATCAGCAAAATTAAACTTCTTATTCCCAAATAAAAATTTCATTTTTTTATCCATGGCAATATCGTCATAATAAACTTGATCTGATTCAACTTTATTGCTTATATCATACATTCTATTAAAATTTTCCAGCATGCTAATTTTGTTATGTTGATCTTGATGTTTTTCTTTCTCGATATCGTTAAAATTATAAGCTGCCATGTGAATAAACACCGTGCGTTTATCTTCTGGATCAAAACACACATCAGTTAAATGCTGTACTTGATTTGTAATCATATTCAAATATTGAAATGATCGTCCTTGAAGTGTGTTATTGCAATATTTTACATCATGAATAACGTCTTCATAATAATCAGCTTGACATCCTAATTCACTAATATGTTTAATCGATTGATCTGACGTTACATTGAAATATCCGTCTTTGCAAATAATATTTAACGTATTTTTATTTGGATAAGATTTAAATTTAGTTTGATGACAATGAAAACTAGCTTCTTCGTCATGATGAATAGTTATTAAATTGTTTAATGGAGTATGAGAAACAACATCCGGAATGTAATCAGGCAAACAATTGGTACAATCAATATCTACAATGCAGTGCTCTAAAACATCACAAGCAAATTATAATTAAAAACAAAAATTCAAATGTATGTTGATAAAAACATTTTTTACATTACCTTCACATATGCATGGAAAATAATATATAGAAAAAAACAATAATAAAATATTGTAAAGCATCATGATGATATCACAAAGACGGGTTTCAAAAGACTGAAATCACAATGATAACTTCACCCTTTATCAATGTTACTTTAACCTTTGCTTTGTTTTTAGCGATGTACTCATCGAGTTATCAATATAAACGCTATAGGTGATTACAAATTCTGAAGAATAATTTAATTCCAAATAATTTTAAAATCTTTGAGAAAAACTATTTACTAACAAATATTTTTAGTATAAAAAATAAATAATGATCACAAAAGTTCTTCAATTAATTTTTAACCATAGACAATAAAATTCTAAGTCAACATTACAAAATTGACTGTTTATTAGGTTTGTAATATTAGATCTGAACAATTATCCATTACCTTGAAAAGAAGAAAAATTGCAATTTCATTAAAGACAAATCATTATTTTTTTACCAAACTTTGCAGTTATATTTTTAATTTTATTTATCAAATTTTATAACTAAAATCTATAACTTTTTGATATATAATTAAAACTTCAAATGTGTATTAATAAAAAATAAATAAAAATATTACATGATGAAAACTAAATATTGTTCTAGAATATTATTATTAATATGACAAATATTAAAAAAAATATATCGTTCAATATTTTAAAGCTTTAAACACAAAAGGAAAATACAAAAGGATTTTTATTGGCAAATAATATGATACATAATAATTCACATTCATATTGTATTTCATTAAGTAGGAGCCTCGCAACCTCGTAATCTAAAGATATTAAAGCGACAAGCAATTGGTTTTCGTTTTTTTAGTTTTATTCGTGAATATATATATATATATTAATATTTCACAATCATATGCTACAACCCTTGTAAAAAAGCTATAACTAAGAAAATTAAATAATAATGATATGAGACCAATTTATTAAAACACTGAATAAACTAAAAAACGTTTTCTTATCGTGTATGAAATTATAACTGATTACATACACAAATATATATATATATATATATATATATATATATATATATATATATACAAATAGAGAAATGAGATAGTAAAATAAATATTTGACGAAATTTAATACAAATTAAAATATATTCGAGTCCTTGAATTAGTATTGCGTAGAATATTAGAATGATATGGTCAAATATTAACACACAACCAGTGTCCTGTTTTATATTATATGTTTATTCTAAGTAAAGAACTTTCCTTTAAATGTATATTATTTTGTTTTTATTTATAAAGTACACTTTCATATTGCTCAAGTAACTTCAATTGATAAAAATATGTATATAAAGTTTGAAATACACATTACAAATATAATCTCAAAGTAGTTATTAAATTGAATTATTTTTTTTATGATTTTAATGTTTCCAGTAACATGCAAGTATTGATTATATTTTACTTCAATGAATGTCCTTAATACGTATTACATTAATAATTTACAAAAATATAGAACTGTTAAATGTATCTAAATCATTATTACAACATAAGCAACATCTTTTTTTATTATTGAATAATTGATTTCATTTTTTTTTTAAATTTGAAAACATTTAGCTGTCACTTTAATCTTAAAGATTATTATTTATTGAAAAAGTATTAATAAATAGTGTCAAAATTTACAATACGATTACTAAAAAATAAAAATGAAGCTTTAATTAAACACAGTGCCTCTAATTAAAATAAAGGTGGTCTTATAAATAATCCGTACTAAAACCTTGGCATTTTTTACACATACGATTTAAAAAATGAGATTTTGGTCATTATAAAAATAAAATCAATACTTATATAAATATGAACGTTTTTATGGGTATAATGCTACACAGTAAATATATTCAAATAATAAATTAAACACCATATTAACTATGTTTTATTTAATAAAACGAAATTGTGAAAAATCACAGAAATGCTTGAAAATGTAGTTGCGAATTGATGATGTTTTGGCAATAAATGTTTATAAGATTTTTTTATGGTAACCGAAATTTTATTAAATACTTTAATGTTTTGAAATTTATAAAAAATCAAGATATCTAACAAATTTACAAGAGTTACTAACAAATATTTAGATTATATATATATTTAAATATATTTTACAATCCATTCACTCTGAAAATATTAATTAACATAAAAAAAGCTATTTGCGTCGTTTCCCAAAGTTAATAGGTGATGTTACTCAAATTGGAATTAATTTATACAAAATAAAAATTTTAAAATAGGTGTTTCAAGCTAAAAGTTTCGCTTAATGATGAGAAATATCTTCATTTTAAACAACTTTCGTTCAGTCTCCAATGCAATAAAAAAATACTTTACAAAATTTTGTTCATTTACAGTCAAATATTCTTCTGCAATTTTCTTTTTATTTTCAACATTATCGATAATGAGAAAAGTTTAATCATAAAAATAGATTGCCAACTCTATTACGTTTCTCTTCAGTTTGCAAGCTTGAGCAGCACAGTTGTCACAAGTAATAGAGAATATGGTCAGTGTGTAATAAGTTGTAGCTGGGAATATTGAACGTATGTAATTATTTTAATAAAGCCTATAAATAAAAAAACCTAAGAACAGCAATTGCGTCCACCAGAGCCCGTACGTTCGGTTCTGCGTTCTACT
Organism: Leptonema lineaticorne; assembly: GCA_024500535.1. Taxonomy (NCBI): domain Eukaryota; kingdom Metazoa; phylum Arthropoda; class Insecta; order Trichoptera; family Hydropsychidae; genus Leptonema; species Leptonema lineaticorne. Next base: position 3,551,711 of record JANIJI010000008.1, on the reverse strand, counting down.
AATAATTTATCTTGAGTATCACCAGCTTCACGACCAGCTGTCTTTTCCAATATTGCTTCTGCCAGTTCTGCGAATGCTCGGTCAATATTTATATTCGCTTTTGCTGACGTTTCCATAAATGGTATTCCATATTCGCGACCAATCTATATTAAATTAATATACGAAATTAATGACACCATCAGTATTTTTATCGAATAAGTTATAAAATTAAAAATAAATTATGATATAAGATTTAAAATAGCTTCTTTAAAAAGTTTTCATAAAAGAAATATGTAAACCTTCACTTTTATTTTGCATTAGAAATATAAAAAAAAATATAACTTTAACAAAAATAACATTTCATATTTTAAGTTAAAAATAAAAATTTTCTATTTTTTTCTAAAGAAATATATTTAGAGATCATTTTAACAAGTAATCCCTAAACGCAATGAAAGTTATAAAAAATAAAGCAACCTTAACAAAATAAAACAAGTAGATTATAGAATAAATATTCTAATAAAACATTTTAACTCACAGCTTCTCCTTTCGCCTTACTGACTACTCTTCTTTCTTCCATATCACTTTTATTTCCCAAAATCATTCGTTCAACGTCTTCATTGGCATGCTGTAAATATATTAAAAAAAAATATGATATTAAAGTCTATCAAAGTTTATGTATTGAATTTAATAGTGCCCAGAATATTTTATTTTATAAAACAATGTATAAATACGAAAAAACGTAATAACTGCATTACACAATTTTGATAAATATTGAAATGCGTTGGTGTGTATGATAGTTAACTATAAACATTTCATGGTTATTAAAGTTAAACTACCATATACATAAATATTTTTATCAAAAGGAAAACATTAAACTTGTTGTTATAGATATAACAAACTAAGTTATCAAAATAAAAAATATAATATAAAATAAATCATACCTCGTCGATATTTCGTAGCCATTTTACAATGTTTTCGAAGCTTTTCTCATCTGTGATATCATATACTAACATTATTCCCATTGCACCTCTATAATATGATGTTGTAATTGTATGGAAACGTTCTTGTCCTGCTGTATCCCATATTTGCAACTTAATTTTTTTACCTCCTAGTTCTATAGTTTTTATTTTAAAATCTATGCCTGAAATGAAAAAAAAACGTTTGAAGTAAATATTTCAATTACAAATAAAAATTTTGTGGAAAAATACATTTACTACTTTAATACATAATTTTCTATAACATTTTTTTTATTTCATCAGAAATATTTAATACATACAAAAAGATTTAGAATAAAAATCAAGATGAAAAAGCATATAAATAATTACCACCTTCGAACTCAATAATGACTATTTCAAATGGTTGCAATTATAATCAACAAATAAACATATTTTAAATGTTATTTTTCGTTAGAATATTCTAGTAAAAAATAAATTTAGATCTTTAAATATTTTTCTTCATTTTAAGTGACTTTTTTAAGTAAAAATACAAATAAACTATAGCAAAATAAAATCTACTTTTTACCTTTCGACATTAAATTCAATATAGTTTTACATTATCAAGAATACAAATAAAATCATATCTAACAAAAAACCCTCCCTACACCCACATATTTATTCACGTATGATTTTTTTTCCAAATTTCCTTTATTTTTAATAATTTTATCATAAAACTATTTTATATTTTAGACTAATAAAATATGTTTTCATTTCAATGAATTTTCAATGCTAAACGACTAATGTGCTAATCAGAGAGTGTAAAAACAATAAAAACAAATATTTGTAAATCATACTATATGATGTTGCCTCAAGGTGTTTTGATATTGTAAGAAATTATATATAAACATAAATTTATTTGAATACTGTGCATATTGAAACTATTTTTTTTTATTTATAAAGATATTTTATAAAAAAAGATATAGAATTATATAAAATATACTACAGCAAATTTAACATAATCCTTATAAGCTATGATAGATATTTTTTTTTAGATAAAGTTAATGCGAGTATTAAACTAAGATTTTTATGGAAAACTATGGAATATTTGGAATATTTTTATAAAGTTTTTTCAGCACAATTTGTATCGTACGATATTAATATGATATAAAATTTCAAACTATATTTCATATGGAATTGATGAGGTTAATTTTAGACATACGAAGTTCAAGGATAGTTTTTACAATATGAACGCACATTAAATATACAAAGAAGATGAACAACACTTAACCGTATGATCCTAAATCAATAATTTTAAATGCAATAAATAATATAGTATAACACCTGAAGTTTGAGCACACTTTTGATTATACCTAATAATTTCTAGATAATCTTTAGAGATGTAATTTATCTTTTAATAATGTAGATAAAATCGAGTGATATAAAATTGTGCTTAGTTTATTTATTTTTTTAATTATAATAAATTAATTTTTCATCCTATATGTACTCGCAATCGATTCCTATTTATAACTGGAGACACGTGCCAATGATGTTTCTTCATTTATTATGTATCAATTATCTAATCAATATACGAATTAGTTCCAACTTGTTATTTAAATTAACTTCCGGTGAACTTACATTTTCATCAATATTAACGGGTAAATTTGGACTATAATGGAATTGTGTAATCTAATATTAAATTTATTAGATGTCGCGAAAAAAAATCTTCCTAAACGTCTCTCGATTTATTATTATCTCAAAATTGAAATGCGTCCATAATTTATGCGTCCAAAAAAGAAAAACAACGAATAATAGTAGAATTATTTAATTTTATAACAGAATGAATCACCGTAACGAGAAATCGATAAGATCTGTTAGATGTAAATTCAACACAATAGCGATCCAAAAACAAAAGTTAATATTCCATTAGCGGTTTTATTAGGTTAAGAATGGGAACACCAATAAAAGCCGAATTACAAATTTATTCAATATCAAAAATCGGCATATTCAATTAGAAATAAATAAATAAATAAAAATACGAACGGAAATTAACACGTAAACGAATAATACGCCTAAACTCGTAAAAATCGAACGAGGCAAACAAAGGATCGTACGCGAATATATTTATCGCACTTGTGCGAATTACTATACAAATTATACATATTGATAAACGTTCGACTGAACGGAAGAGGTTATGCGATCATAATCGGTTAGGATAAGCGATATTAATTGAAAACGACTAAAAAGTATATTGAAAAAAATCGAGAACACAAATAAACGAATACAAGTATTAGACGAAGGGAATTATGCGATAATAAGAGGGCAGTCGGTTACCTATGGTGGAGATAAAGGTGGTGGTGAAGGCGTCGTCGGAAAATCTGAAGAGGATGCAGGTCTTGCCGACTCCCGAGTCCCCGATCAGCAGAAGCTTGAAGAGCAGGTCGTACGTCTTTTTAGCCATGCTCTCCTCGCGTTCGTCTACTTCCACTTCCGCGTCCCCGTCTACCGAGTCGAACGACGCCTTCGACTTCGCCTTCGCCCTCGCCCTCGACCCCCGATGACAACTGACTGCCGCCGCCCGATCGACGAACTAAACAGATCTCGCGACGACCATTACCCGTTCCGTTTCGGTGCCGTAAAAAAAATGCGTTTTAACATTTGACATTCTCGTTTCATTTTTTCACTTTTGTCCGTTTTATTATTATTTTAAAAATTAAATCGATTATTTTAAATACATAAAAAAATATTTTTTTATAGGAAACTTTCGAGTCAACGTTTCCACCGATGATATAATCGAATTATTCCGTTACAATTAAAACAGCATAATTATATTTTACGTTCAATTCTCCGCAACGAAAAACAAACGCAAGCGCTCCGATTAAAATAATATTTTGGATCGATTTTAAGAGCGAGGTTAAATTGAAAAACGTTACGAAAATTAAATGATATATTTTCTTGTTTCATTAGTACATATTGTTCACTAATTTTATTATAATTTAACATAACAAACGAAGTAATCTCCACGCGGAGAAATAACGTCGAAATTACAATCCTAGCCTGTGAGGAGTTCTTCTGGGAGTGGCCAATCCGGGAGTTGCGACTTCTTGTTTTATCGGCAACGCTTGGTCTTTGATGCGTTTTTCCTCGGCCATTTGTTTCTCGGCTTCTTGCATCTGAGTTTCCATTTCTTGTAAATGCACCGCCGCTTGTTTTCTTTTATCTCTTCCGGATCTACAAATGTAAAACGATAAACGGATAAGATAAGTAATAAAAAAAATTGTAATAAGAATTATATTATTACCTTCCGGTTTCTTTTACGGAGAAAAACATAGGACCCAATTCTGCAAGCCAATGACCGTCTACGGCCGTAACGCACTGCATATATTCTTTAGCGGTCATAACTAATTCGTGGTAAACTACGTAATCGGGACTATTGCCGAGACCCAATAGAGCAGACGTCGGATGTAAATGACACGGCATTCCGGTTCTACAATTTACGTATTCGCCTATACCTTTTAATCTAGCGGCTTGATGGAAGTATGCTGTAATTAATATAGAAAAATACAAAATTATATCTAAATAAAAATGAAGAATATACGTTGATAATAAAGAAATCTAAAATATTTTTAACCTGAACAAATACATTTCCTTATAATATCCCAATCCGTACCGCAAGATATTAGAGGCATTTTATGTTGCTGTAAAATATCTCGTAATTGTTGCCGTACCTCACGAACTTTACGCATTGCCTTAGCATGAATAAAATGATCGGTACACCAGTGTGATGAATAGCTAAAAAAGCAAACTATTGTATAATATACTAATAAACCAACCGAATACGCAAACACATTAAATCTTTATATTTACTTATTTGTTTTCCATTGATTGTATACGTGTAATAAAGTTAAGTGATCTGATTCTGGTACTTGAAATTTTTCTCTTACGCCATCTGCCTCCTCTTCTCGACCTTTGGGCCGATAAAATATAGATGGCACGGAGAGCATAGATACTAAAATAAGGGACAATATTAGCACAATGTATTTTATATGATATATAAATAAATCAGTAAATAATAATTATACCTATTATTAAAACGTCAGCACTACAACCCATGTTGGCAGAAACGATTAACATATGACATTGGGGAGGATCGAGAGGAAATTCAGCCATTTGACGGCCTAAAGGTGTTAATGCTCCTGTGTGATCTAAAGCTCCCAAAATCCACAATTGATACATTGAGTTTAAAATGGTATCCTGAAAATTATAATAAAAAATTATATATCACATTTAGTATTAAATACATTATTAAAAAAAACATATAATTACTTGTGGTGGTGGATCCATAAAGTGGAATTGTAATAAATCTTTCACTCCAAGACTTTTCAGCAGAAGTACTGTATTAGCTAAATTCGTCCTTTGAATTTCAGGCACTGTAGTAATAAGAAGCTCGTCTTTGTATTGTCTTTCAGTATATAACCGAAAAGCTTGACCGGGTCCAGTACGACCAGCACGTCCAGATCTTTGATTAGCATTTGCTTGACTGATAGGATATATCTTTAAAAAAAAAATTTAAATCATAATAAAATATCAATTTAAAAATAAACAAATATTGCAAATAAATAAATTACTTGTAAAGCGTCCATTCCAATTCTCGGATTATAAACTTTTAATTTGCAATATCCAGAATCAATTACGAATATTATTCCATCGACAGTTAAAGAAGTTTCTGAAAAATCAAAAAAAAATATTAAAAATATTATTATTAAGGGAAAAAAGAAAATCACGCAATAAACAAATAACCTGCTATATTTGTGGCAACTACACATTTTCGTATACCATCTTGTGATTTTTGAAAAATCTTCGCTTGTAAATCAGATGGTAATTGAGAATATATTGGTAAAATTGATAAAGGTGGTGCATTGTCAATTTCAGCTAAACGTTCAGAAAGCACCTAAAATTAACAAATGTAAGCTTAATTAAATACTAAATAAAATTTTTTAAAATACTATAAAGCAAATATTTCTAGTGTTCTTTTAATTATATATTTTTTATACTTACATCACATGTAACTTCAATATCCTCTTGTCCAGGCATAAATATAAGAATATCACCATCTGTCGGTTGCAAATGAATTTGAATAGTCTACAACAAAAAATATAATAATAATATATCTCACATATACGAACGATAAAAAAAAGAAAAGAGAAAAGCATTTTGCCTGTTTAACGGCACCGTCTACGTAATCTTCACAAACATTTTTACTGAAGAAAATTTCAACTGGAAACGTACGACCGGGAATTGTGAAAGTAGGAACGTTTCCAAAGAAAGACGAGAACTTTGACGAGTCCATGGTAGCCGACGTGACAATGAGACGAAGGTCATGGCGTCTGCTGACCACCTGAAATACAAATGAATTATAAATATAATATAAATAACGTTTCTCGTACAGTTGTACAATAAATTAATTTTAAACTCATGCTACGTTTAATTTTATATCATATTATCATACTTTGATTAAGTCTTATAAAGTATAGATATTTTGTAATTAACTAAAATAAAAAATATATTTACATTGCATTTATGTAACTTGTGTTAATGAATTTTGTTTGTGAAATTTCAAATACATGATGCTCATTTGAACAAGTAATTATTGAAAGTCAAGTTTTAAATCATACAGTGCAATGACTTCATTGCAACAAGCATACTTGTGAATAAAACATAATTGATTTAGAATCTTGTTAGAAACTTATTTTATGTATTACATTACCAAGAAAGTATACATAATCAATTTATAACGATTTATGTATAAATAATAATGTATGGACACTTTTAATAGAATATAAATTAATTGTAAAGTTACTGTATTTAAACCTATTAATCATAGTATTAAATTGCCGATCAATTTATTTTAATTAACAATATCGATTTACTTGTGTTTATCGTTTTTTTTTTTACTGAAATAACAAGGTGATTCATAATATATGTGGTTCACCTTTCTCAGCTTGTTTATGATTTTTAAAGAATAAAGTTAAAAAAGCACAAAGGAAGAATCCTTCAAAAAGTATCTTGGGACGATTTGTTCTTAAATAATTTCAGATTTATTTAAAATCAAAGATTAAGAGCACAGTATGTTTAAAATGGAATAAGGTCATATTTGACATTTAAGAAATAATTTATTACAATAAAACCAGTAAATGAAAATTCTTTAAAAAACAATAATATATATATATATATATATATATATATATATATATATATATATATATATATATATATATATATATTAATTTACAATAAAGCCACTAATATATCTACACAATATTTTCTGTCTTTTTTTATTTCACTGCAAGGAAATCCACATTACTTTCAATTCTATATAATAGCAGTTTTAATAGTTATATTATAATTTAATTTTAAAACATTAATATTATCACATAGTTTATCCACTACTACATTATAAAATATTTTTCATAATTTCAATATTTTATATTAAATATTAAGTTTTATTATATATTAAAAAAAAAATGATTATCAAAACTTATTTCAGCGTACATTCTCGTTTAAATTTAAAAACAGGTATTCGACGAATCAATATTTAAAATAATTATATAATGAGAATAATTGTGGATATTTTAATGGAATATATAAGTTTTATTTACATTTATTACGAATAAAATAATATATCAAGAATCTCATGATCATCTTTCGAAGCGTTCAACCTTCGCAATTTCATTTTCGACTTCAAGAAAAAAAACGAATAAAGGAAAAAAAGAGATTAACCTTTAAAACACTTCATTTGGCAAGGCGATATTGAAATGACACACTTTTTAACGCAATATTTGCCATCTAGTGGTAAACAATTTCACTGTGAACAGAGAAGCGTCGAACGTTAGATGGCGAATATTAACATTTCAATAATTTTTATTATACAGTCAAATTTCACAAATTATAAATTCAAATTTCAAGTTCAAATATTGAAAAAAAGAAGTGTACAATAATTACATCGTAATAGATTATTGCGCAATGTAAACAGGGGGAAAAAATTGGGTACATAGATCAAAGTTTATATAATACATATTTACACTTGAGATTTATCTAAATATTCATACATATACAATTGTTATTATATTATATGTTCATATGAATCTATTGATGAAAAGATAAAATATGATGAAATAATCAGAAATAATTATTTAAATTCATTAAATCATCATTGAGTCATTTATAAAATATAAAAAAGGGGAAAAATTAATTTAATTAGAAAAAAATATTTATAATTATTATGCCTAAAAATTTAAGTCTCCTAAAAAAATGTTTATAAAGCATTAAAAGCCCAGCAATTTACAGGTTACTCGGTATTAATTAATTCACCTAAAAGTAAATTTGTAATGATTGTATGGATCAAATAGTTTTTTTTATAATCTAATAATGTGATTTAGATATTTGCTTATATTAACAGACGTTATTTTTTTTTTGGGTGTAGAATTTCACGTGGACGCCACAGTTGTGGACGTCACATATTTTCTATAAATAAAAGTCATGTGAGCAAAAACATTGCCCCGACATCGGACAACGAGCGAATTTCGCAGTTTATATATATATATATATATATATATATATATATATATATATATATATATATATTATTACTCACCGAGAGCATTTTGTGTCTGCGTGAGCTTAAAATTATACAGAACTTTGAGTAAATGACGCGAGCTCCGAAAACTTTGCCTGACGCGCAAAGGGTTAATAATTCGATACGGTTTTACGTCGGATGTAAGTAAAAAATATTCGTCATTAAAATGCGACTTGAAAATGAAATTGTAGCAAAATTATTGTATTTTCTTTCGTTATTCAATTAATCGTTAATGAAATTAATAAATTTTAGTGATCATAAAAATGAAATAAATTTTGACAGATATTTATATAACAATATTTCGTTGAAATCAATATTTTCTTTTAAACAATAAGTATTTTAGTTAATGACGTGCGTATATCTTTTGACGTATAAAATCGTATCTAAACTGAGCTATGTGTGATTCATTGAAATAAAATTAATGCCCAGTATATTTGGATATAGAAGCATCAGACATTTTATAAAAATTATGAGTATATTTTAGAATTAATAGACTATGAACTGTAAAGAATTTCAATCGATTTTCAATGGCTTATTTTTTCTGATTTTTATTTAATTTTATCCCTAAATATTTTGCAGTTAATCTAATAATATTTTCGAAATAAAAATCACGATTTTTCAATATTTAAAGTTGAATTAAAATGAAAGAAGTCTGTGTACATAATAAAATAAATATATTTAAATAAAAATAATTATATTTTATAATAACTATGGAAATCAAATATTAAAAATATAAACAATTCGATAATTTTGGTATTGGAATTAAATAAATATTCCAACGCATCAGTGAAAATATTTCTTGAAAATTAACCTTTAACTTTAATATATTGTATGATAATATTAATCATGTATATATAAATTCATATTTATAAAACTATATATATTTAAGAATTTTGCATAATTTTCCTTATTTAATAAAGAAATAATGTTTTGTATATAATTTATTAAAAAAGTGTACGAAATATTAATTGAAATATAAAAATATTAAAACGATACTTTTATATAACAATATAGTAGAAATAAAAGTAATTTTAAGAAATATTATAATTTAATTCTAACTTTAATAGTAAAGAAAACATTTTTTTTTCATAATTGGTCGTGATGTTGGGTTCTTAATATATATATATATATATATATATATATATATATATATATATATATATATATATATATATATATATATATATATATATATATATATATATATATATATATATATATATATATATATATATATTATGCGTGATCACTAGATATAAAAATATTTTTTTTTGAATAGAAAAAATATCACATGGAAAAAATAACTTCAATAAAAGAAATAAGATTTCTACCGAAAAAGGTTTTTTCTAGGATTAATGTGACTATGATCTCATGTTCGTATTTAATATAGAAAAAAAGATAAAATACTATTTTTTTAGCTTATTTTTGACCTACAATACTCTAAAAAATTACGTTTAGATAAAATATTAAGCTATTGACATACTTTAATACGATCGGATAAAATCGGGTTGCCAAAAGGGATTAACTAAAACAACGAAATTGAAAAAGTGGGCGTCTAACTATTTTTTTTTATTTTGCTGGCAAAATTGAATGAAATACGTATAAATTATTATGTTAATTTTGCGTATTTAAATCTAATAGATTCATGGCAAAAATAGTTCTAGAGAGTATTTGAGGAATCTTAAAATTTTCACTACCGGTAGGAAACAGAGTCGGTTAATAGATTTTTTTTTCTGCTAATGAAAATAGACGTTTTCGTAAATACTATAAAATAAACCGGAAAATAATATATATACATATATTTAAAAATTAAAATAAATAGAACCATTATGAACGATAGGTGGTTTTTCCATTTGTGACGAGCGAGATAAAATATTGTTTTATTGCAAATATTATCAAAAATAATACACTCTAGGTTGAATATGTGTTGTTTTATACGTTGCTAGATAAAAAAAAGACTCAAAAAGCTCGACATATTTAATATATATATATATATATATATATATATATATATATATATATATATATATATATATATATATATATATATACACTGAGTGCTCGTATGAATTTATTTGCATAAATGAAAACGTTGACATAACAAAAAGTGTTTGTTTTTTTTGGGACACGTCACTTCTACTGCATCGTGTATTATTTTATCATGTGTTTGATAATTTAATGTGCAATTACTAGATATAAAAGTACATATAACGAATTTGTAGACAACATTGTCATCGCATTCTATATTTGACACCAAAAATATTATACAATAATATAAAAAAATACATATGGATTTCTTTAAAAGACATATAAAAAGGGATTTAATAGAATTCGAAGAATAAAATGAAATGTGTTTTGTGTATTTAGAAAGGGAAAGTAAATACATTATTGTCTTAATCAAATAACTATTTTCCTACGTCATTAACGATCATTTAAATGTATCAAATTTTGTGCAATGCAAATTCGTTTATTTGGGACAAATAACAAAGAACATTGAAAAATATAAGTATTTATGCAGAATATGTTTTGTTTGTTTCGAATATTCAATTTCTTATCAGGACAACAGCCTTTAACCTACAAGTATTCATCTTAAAATAATTAATTATCAATGAAAATTGACATTTGAGTGTCATCCCAAAACTTAATTATGAAATTAAAATCAGATATTGAAATAGTGCTCAAGTATATTTAATTAAATATAGATAAGAATTTTATTACAAAATTTAATATACTTAAAAATCGATCAATATCTGAGACTGTTTGAAGAATCTAAAAAAAATCATTAAATTATAGCAATATTATATACAAAATGGCAATGAGGACAATCGAAGACATCTGCGCTTTTTGTATTAATCTTTACATTACCTTGTACATCGTATCTGTAATTTGAATACATATTTGCATTATCCAATAAAATACGGCGTGTCTCTTTTAACCTTTCATTAAAAAAAATACGCATTTATTTTAAACGGGAATATATAATCCAGATGAAATAGTCCGATACGCATGTTGAAATTTGTTGTGCGATTTGTTTATTAATTTATTTATTATAAATTTATTTAATATTTATTCAATTGCGCACACGTTTAAAACACATTCCCGAGACATTAGTAATTCAAGTCGCGAGGTCGTATAAAAATAACTCGTTTTTTTTTTTACTTTCCGAAACATACGAATAAAATGGTCGAAGAAGAGAATTTTTATTTTATTTCATTTTAATGTGTATATAAAAAAAAAATAAGTGCCGTTGGCAAAAATTTTGCAGTAAGTAAACTCGGTGTTATTATTGTTGTCTGTTCAGTTCATATCTATACAATGATGTGGCTTTTAATCCTTTTTTTTTTATTAATTTAATTTAAAAATTGTTTGCGTTTTAATTTTACTATAGATAAATTATAAAAATTATAAATCATAACTATTTGAATTTTTTATTATTAATTTCTTTGCCTGATATTTTAAAATTTTCTTCATATATTATTACATATTCCACGAGTCTTTTCATTGGTTACGTTTTCGTCTACGAATAATTTATTACAGACTAATAAAAAAAATTTGACATATATCAATATGCATAAAAATAAATCATTATTTTATACGAAGCACATGTACTGGCGTCATAGTTATCTCTATGAAAAATGATAATAATTGTTATCGCATTCAGCTGAATTTGCTCATAGCAGATTATCAGGCGTTTGACATTGCTTTTTTTATGGCAATCAAGCGTAAATACAATAAAACCGTAACAATAGTGATAAATTCTTTAGAAAAAAAAGAACAAGGATAATTAAAAAAAAATACGAATCCATAGATAAAATTGTACAAGCGGATTAAAATTCTTCTTGCATTTTATTATCGAAGAAAAAAATTGTTAAATATATACAGAGTGCTATATATCATTTATCATCAAAATAAAATAATACAAAGTAATGATTTCTTTAAGATTTCGATTATCGATAAATGTACTATTATTTTATATTGAAAAGAAAATAGTAAACAAAAAAGATTGATGAACACTGGATTATACAACAACAACGAAAAGAATCACTAAAATTGGTCAATATTGACATACATAAGTAACAAAGTTCCAATACTCAAATAAACAACCTCCAAAAGATATCATATGTCGTTGACCTTTAGATGAAAAAAAAGCCACCCCCCAAGTGCGATTTATCAAGAAATATTATTTTGGAAATAGAAAAAAAATACATATATATATAAAATGTACTATATATGATAGCGATCCGCCCACTTTAATAAGACGAAAAAATATTATATAAAAATATTTTTTTCTATAAACATGTTTATGAAAATTGAATAATGATTATTTTCATGAAATATAAATATATATTTTTTTAATAATAGAGATTTTTAAAAATAATTGACAACATTAGTCGTTCATTATGAACGAAAGCCATAAAATTACAAATCAAATAAAATATATTTACTTTTAATATCGTTCAAAATTCTATAAAAATTAGATAATGGTAATCACAAACGCAACTTCGTTTATATTATATATCTTATATACAAATATATATATATATATATATATATATATATATATATATATATATATATAATAAAAAACTTCTAAGCGCCAGCAGCATTCAATCATATCTAAATAACGGAAATTCTGGCTGCGATAGTCTTTGACATTTTTGGAACATGCAATGTATCGCAAGTCTGACTAAATATATATATATATATATATGTATATATATATATATATATATGTGTGTGTGTGTGTGTGTGTGTGTGTGTATGTGCGTTTGTGCACACATCGTACAAAGCAATATAATTATATTTTCATATGTCATGAAAACAATTTATTATTCAGTATTTATACATGTGATATCATTATGGAAGCTGAAATATAGTTCTGCACTATGGTAATCGTAATGTGTATTTTTTTTCCATTATGATATATATTAATATGAATATGCAAAAATTGCGAATACGTTATCGAAAATTAATTATATGATTAATTCGATTTTACTGATATTATCTTGTTAATAAATGAATCACATATATAATGATAAATTAATCATATATATATATATATATATATATATATATATATATATATATATATATATATATATATATATATATATATATATATATATATATATAATGATAATTTAAGATCTAGGAATGAAAACAATTTTATAACGAATATAAATTATTTATATATAGTATAAATACGAATTTTTATTATGAGCAATATCATTTTTGTTACCATAGAAATGTTCAAAATAACGCAATTTTCTTTGAAAGATAATTTTTCATGTCATCGTTAATAAAATTATAGAGAAAATTCGGCGACATGTCGTGCAAAAAAAAAAAAAAACAATTGATATTTTATCATATCTAATTCTGTCAATCTTCGTTCTCAAAAATATCGCATTATGCCATAATCAATAATGAAGACCGGGAAACCGATGATAATTTATGATCGTCGAAAATAAACTGAACGACGACGTCGCAAAGTCGAGGCCGACGAAGCAGAGTCGATTGCATAAAACGAAAGTAAAAAAAATGTATATATATATATATATATATATATATATATATATATATATATATATATATATATATATTTAAACAAGTGGTTGAGATTTTCTTGTTTTTCATGTCGAATTATGTTATCATGTCTGAGGACGTTTCCATTGTGGTTTCAGAGGTCGTTTTCCTTGCGCGCATGATAATGATGATGAATAATGTTCGCGAGATCGTCTTCTAGACATCGTCTGATTCGTCGTTACTAGTTCTGCTGGTTTCTTCTATACGAGAGAAATGGAAGCGAAGACGTGTCCTTTCTCTCGATTGGCATTCTCGACGATGATTACGATGAAGACGACGACATTCTTTCGAAATTTCACATGTGAACGCAGAATATAAACGGTGAATGCGAGGTCGTTTTAATAGTTTTTAATGTATATGAAAATTTTAAACGATGGCCAATTTTAGAAAAACGTTTTCATTCAGAACATGTATTGTGTTGAAACGTGAATATATGTTCAATGAGACGATAATTTACATAAAATTTGCAAGATTTATATGCCAAGTATAATAAAATTATAATATTTTAAATTTCATTCTTTCTTATTGAAGTATAATATATACTACTCTAAAAGGATTGATAGACATAGCTGTTTAAATTTTGAAGGTTAATAATATTTTACTACTTATTCAGTGTAAATTATAATATTTTTCCTTTTAATTATTATAAAAATATCAAATTAAAATATGTCAAAAAATGAAATTTAATGTTAATTAAAAATTAAATAGAAAACTATTATATATATTTAGGTGATTCTAATAATTATAATTTAAATATAATATTATGACAATATTTACATATCGTATAATTATATTATATAAACATAAATTCAAATAAGGTTTATAATTGCATTATATTATCATAAAATAGAAGTAGAAAAAATATTGAAAATAATTAAATATAAAAAAAAATATGAGTGAACAAAATCAAATGTTACTACAATAATTATTACATATCAACTTTTAAAATATTCTGGTACATTGTTATGGAACTTATTATTATTTAATTAATTATAGATAAAATTTCTTCTTAAATATTTACATGAACCAAAAGTCATATAAAAATAGCATTTTATCGGCGGAAATGAACAATTAGCGATTAATCAAAAACTAGAAAATACAAGTAAATTTTATATTTATTATATATAAAATATGTATAATATATAATATTATTACCACATAATCTAATCTAATACTGTGAACTTAGACTTTGCGGTGAGAAGAATTAATTTTGCAATGTTTTATTCATCGTAAAATAATATTTATGAATAAACTAAATAGGATAGAAAATTGCGATTATATTAGTTTGGACATACACATAATTTTATATTTTTTATGTATGATAAAAAAATATTATGTAATTTTATACAAATCTAAAGATTTGTATGCATAAAATATTTCACACAACTTACAGATATTGATTTTTGTAAATTTTTGGCGGTCCACAGAATTGATGCAAATTAGATTATGTTATACAAATCAATGACACTATAAGTGCTATAAATCCGTAAATCATGCACACATTTTGAAGTGTTAATTTGTATTTTACACAATTAAATCGTGGAATTTAATTAAATTTTCAGATATCGACAATTTTACAAATTTATTGATTTTTTTTATTTAAATATAATTTACTCACTTAATAATTGAAAGCATTTTATACTTTTGAAATGGAGCATTATTATAGAATAAAAATTAAATATATTAATTTATCAAAATAAACATCTTTTAGGAAGAATGCAAATAATAATATATAAATATACTACTATGCAAAAAAAAAAAATACAATTGGCGCCAAGAGAAAAACGTGTCAGACATCTATATCCAGGATAAAGAGGATTTTAAATCGAATATATATAGAATACATTTTTTTCTTCTTTAAAATGAAAATCAGTCTTTTCAAAGGCTTCACCTTAGATGGATATTTGCTTACAAACAAATCGATATCTGAATGGGGTGCGCCGTCTCTACAGTTGACTACAAAATATAATATGTATGCGTAGACGAATATAAAAAAAAATTGGTAGACGAATCTATAAAAATGTACCACGAAAAAATAAAACATGCTTAATCAACCGTGCTGAAAATTTCTTCAGGAAACGCATTTTCAAATTTAGAATTTGGGGTGTGGTCTTTGATAAAATTGTGATATTTTGCACGGAAACAAACACTGGACCATAGCCAAGGGCAGTATATTACGACACGAGGCGTATTTTTTTTTCAACATAGCCCCCCCCCCCCCAATTCCCACTATTTAATTTTAATATATTTTTCAACCTTCTCTTTTATTTTATAATGAATAAACAGACTATTTTTTTTTATTTATTCAAAATCTAATGAACGATTATTACGAGAATAGCGTAGCGACGAAGAAAATCGTCCGATATAACATTATAATCGACTTGGCAAAAGAATATTTCGCGGGAAAAAAAAAGAAAAACGCGCGAAAAAAAATACTATGAAATAATACGAGATAAAAAAGCAAATAAAAAAAGATTCGTGTAAACAACAGAACCTAAAGATGACCTTGTTCGTTCTCAATGTTATACACACACACACACACACACACACACACACACACACACACATATATATATATATATATATATATATTATATATATATATATATATATACATCGTATACAATTGCGATTACAATTGTGAATTATGATATTTTTAAGTTTGATATTTATCAACGAATTACGGTTTTAAAATATGGCGTATATTTTACCATTATGGTGCGATAAAAAAGTATTTTTTTTTATAATTATTGCCGCACTTTTTTTTTAGATTAATTGTCGTTTATTGCATACGTATAAAATATATACATTATAATGCATGATTTTGCGTCAAAATAAAATTTTTATCAGTTTTTATTTGCGTCGGAATATGGATCATTTTTTATATATCATTTAAATAAAATTTTCGAATAAATTATTTTCAAAATGACACTTTATTAAAAAAAACACAAGAAAAGCATTTTGTTATTCTATTTATAGTTTTTAATACTAAAAATTTCGTGAAATTCCAATTTTACATTTTCCTTTCTCTACGAATAACAAGGAAGTGGAAGAAATACCATTTTCTTACTTTTTATATTGTTGTAACTCGACATTTTGAAAATAGCAAAAAATATATGTAAAACGAAATTATTAATTTTATTTAAAATAAAATATCGATTTTAAAATCCATCAGTTATTGTTAATATATATATATATATATATATATATATATATATATATATATATATATATATATATATATATATATATATCGTTTTCATATTGAGAATGGTAAGTTAAAAACAAACGATTTATAGATTTTATAAGTATGTCACACATATACACTTCGAAAAACGAGTTCATCCGACAAACAATACGAAAAGAAACAACTGTGTATTAAAGAAAAACACATTTCGAAACATTCCGTCTGACTAAAATTCTCATTGCACTCATAAAATCGTTTTCAAAAGACATCAATAAATCTAAAAAAATATCAATCGAGCGATATATTATTTATTACATTATAATCGATAATAATGAAAAGAAAAAAAACGATAGTTAAAATTATTATATAAATATGATATATACGGTTCAAATGTCATTTAAATAAATAATAAACACGCTAAAAATAGTATAACGTTTTTAAACAGAGAACGCGTATGCAATGTTAACCTTGCAAATAAGGTTAAATGTAAGGACTTCATAGTCGTGATGTCCGACGTATAAAGGGTTAAAAATATTAACCGTTTAAGGAAACAAGAACGACAGATAAATATGAAATCGTATTTCTTATAATAACGTTTATATGTATCATACAAACGAGGTAAATAAAGTTCAAAGTGAATAATATGTCAATGAGCGAGGACACAGATATTACTATCAATTATTCTAGAATAATACGGAAAATGAACAAAGATTACACTTAACGCCCGTAATTATGTTTAAATTATAAAATGTGTTATTTTTTTGATAAGTTAAAAATAGGAAATATTATTAGGTATTGTTAAATTTACTAAGAAATCGTTATTGATATTTAGCCAAATATTTTAAAGCTAAAAATAATTATAAGAATGATAAACAATACGCTTCGCTTATATATCTAAAGGATAATAAAATATGTGATAGAAATATATATTAGAATTTTTTATACATTTTTGAGATGAATGTCGAAAACGGATTTAGATAAAATTAATACATTTTAGATAATTTTGACAATTTACTTATGTGTTTATAGGATTATATTATTCAATCACAATAAAACATAAAAAAATAATCAAATATTTGTTAATAGAAATAATAAATAATAAGCAATATTATTTTATTATATTTTAGATTTAAAAATTGCTTTCACTTTTTCAATATACGTATCTCAATATAAGAAAAACGTAGTTACTCGTTGAAAAATATTTCAGTAAGTAGGTGAAAATGAAAAATAACGTATAAAAATAGTTTTAATCTCGAACATTATTTTGACAGCCGTGACGTATAAATAAGGTAGATAAGAAAAATATGCAACGAAAAGAAATAAACCGAGTGAAAAACTGTTGTCACTAAGCAAAACAACATACAACGGGTACCAGATAAAATTATTAAGTAACACCGATGTCGAGAAAGGTTAATGACACGATATTATTGGAAAAACAAACTAAAACACTAACTGAACGTGCGCTATTAAAAATAAAGCATTTCATTAGCGAAGCACTTAATCAACATAATAAATAAATAAATAATAGGAAAATGAAAATTATATTAACGTATCAAAATAAAAACTAATTGCAACATTGTAATAAAAAATATATATATATATATATATATATATATATATATATATATATATATATATATATATATATACTCTTCTGGGTTGTAATTATGATAATGTAATCGACTATATAAAGAATAATAACGATACTTTGCTATTGATATAATTTAATGAAATAATAATAGCGTGGAGATATTAAATTTCTGAAGTTATATATATAGATATATGCAAACGTTTTAAAACTTATAAACCTCGATATAATATTATAATAATCGCTGTTTCAAAGTAGCATACAAATTTTTCATAAAAATTGCAGAATTATGATGAAACATTAAAATATGTTATTAGAAATTTTACTGTTATAAATAATTGCAATTTATCTGATATCGCATTTAGACTAATTTAAGTAATATAAATAATGTTTTTCAATCTCAAATCATTTGATAATTCATCAATTAATGTTAATCGATCGATAATAACAATTTACAAATAATATAAACATTATCAATATCGTGTACAATATATAGAAAAATCTAGAAAATTAATCTTTTTTTTTCTTAAATCATATAATATAAAATTAGAAAAAAATATATATACATATAAATAATAATAATATTTGGATGTGCGAAACCAAATATGAAGAAAGGTATAATTTGAATATATAACACGTATTTTTATATGCGTATAAATGCATGTTCTTTGTTTCTTAAAGAAATGAAAATGAATCACACAATGAACAATAATTTAGAACCTTATCTGTGTAAACAATGAGAATGCTTCCGTTTAAAAATAATTATTAATTTCGAAAAGCATTTCAAATAATAGAACTAAAAACGTTAATGATTTCATAGTTAAAAATTGTGATGATTTAAAAAACAAGTAGCGTTTCAATTAAAGTTCATCGTACTTTTTTCTATTTAGATCCTTCACGATTTTTTTTTTCAAGAAATATTATTAATTTTAAATTCTTTTAGAATGGTTAAATATTAAAATAAAATTATTTTTTTCCAGAACAAAAAAAAAATCTATATATATTTTTTAATCAATAATGTGATGTATTTAAATTGCTACAACTAATATAAATGGCTAAAATCTTATAAATCCATATGTAATATTATGATACAACTTAAAAGTTAAGCAGCGAGAACGCAATCATTATACGGATATGTTAATAAATTATAATATAGATGCGGTAGATGGCGTTGAATGATGCTTCATATATTATAGATTTTCCAAAAAATAAAATAATGTTAATACATCCAAGTGGCACGGTTCCAGTTCTTGGATAGATGACCACCCAAAAAATACTACGTACTGTTAGTTACTGTCAACGACCGTAACATGTTGTGTGCATCAATAAATAAATATAAAATAAATAAATAAATAAATCAGTGACAGAATAATTTTACTGATCTGAACGATTTTTAAGATCTGATATGTTGCTTAATTTTTACAGAAAAAAATTATCAACTATTGAAAAGATTTCCAAAATATTTTTATTCAAAGAAATTAATTTTTGAGTGAAAAAACATGTCTATTATAGATGATAATTCGGGTGATATTTAGAATACATAAATTATGTTTGTAATATAGATCAATGAAAGTAATAGGAATTTATTCTTATATAAACAACAATTAATATAAACTACGATTTTTTTTGGCAAAAAAAAAATATATAAATACCTCATAAAATATTATTTTTAACCTTGAGGTAAAAAGGCAGGAAATCACCGTATAATATCATCAAGTTTTCAATGCAATTAATATATAAGCTATAAATGTATATAATAAATAAAACACTAGGTAATTAAAAATTAAAATAAAAACCGCAACAACCGTTTTAGGCAAATAAAAAAAATATGCAGTTTATAGAAAAAAAAATGAAATAATGGTATAATATAAAATAATATGTGTATTGTATCACGTATACAGAGTTTGTTTACCGAATTTTCTCGATTCACATTATCACTTATCGATTGATCGAAATCGATAATAAACGGGAGCAAGGTGTTTTAACAAATAAACACACTGGCATTAAAAAAAAAGAGGAACAATAACAATAATAGAAAAACACGAAAGCATTTGAAATATTTTAATTACGAAACGATATTCGTATTAAAAAGGCTATGGATAAAAATAAAACTCGTTTATATGAAATATAAACGGATAATTAGTGATTTAATGTCAATTTAAACTGTTTACTAATCGACATGTGCCACAAAATTATCTTTAAACGTTGCACATGTTTACATATGGAAGTATAGCGTGGGTTGACAACAACGAAAATATAAAGCCAGCGCTAGATCGAAACGCGAATCTAAGTCTTCTGAACAAAATGCATATAATCAAAATTAATGTACAAGAATCGATTGATTTACTTGAATTTAAATAATCATATAAATTATTATTTAAATTCAAGTTACGATGTGACGCCGGCTTTACAGTCTATCGAGCTAATTATAAATTTAACAAACATGCACAAATACAACGCGTATATTTATAGATGAGACAAGCGATTCGCAATGCGTTTAAATATGGCGCAAATTATAAAAGTTAATTACTTATTGTAGTGGCGATATATGGTATGAAATTGGATTATATTTCATTACAAAAGGGTTGCGTAATGAGATTGTAATCGGTTATTGCTTATTTTCTCGATGAATTTCAATCGTATAATTTAACAATGAAAATGTTAAACAATATTTTTTTTAATTAAACCATAAATTAAGTGTACGCTGTTAAAATAAAAAATAGTGCTATAAACAGCATAAAATTGAGTTCTATTTGCAAAAGTGTTAAAGAATTTTTCACTTTTTCTATGATTTCAGACATACAACTCTCAAAAGGTGAAACGTAGTATTGATTGGCCCACTTTAGACAAAAAATAAATAAATAAAAAGTATATTTTATACATAGAATAATATTAAATAATAATTTAAATATATTTATAGATTTTATCACAATATAAATTTGGAAATCGATAGAAGACATTAAAAAAATTAAATGTAAAAAAAGAGTAACATAATGATTTAAATATGAATTATAGGAAATTTTATCAGATAAAATACTTTATCAAAAACGACATTTATTATTGTACAATAAAATACTTTTTATTTTAGTTCTATATACCTATTTAGAAATATATATTAATTACTTCATTAAATATTAATGGAGATGCAATTAATATTATGTGGAATTTGTAGTCAAATAATTAAAATATTAAAATAATATTTGATATAATAATAATAAATATTTAAAAATCTATTATATACTATCGTGGTTTTAAATTTTATTTTTTTATAATACCTAATCACTTTCTCTTTTACAAAAACTAATAATTTTCACAAAAAAATAATATTTATATTTATATAAGAATAAATAATAAAAAATCGAAAAATACAGAAAATTTAAAATGTTATATAATATTATATTAATATAAACCAAACAATTTTGACTTTTCTCAACAAATTTAACAGATATAAACATGATATTAGAAATATATGACATTTTAAATAAAAATTGCAAAATTATATATATATATATATATATATATATATATATATATATATATATATATGACATATTATGATTTTAGCAACGTCATATAGCGCACAAAAAGACATCACGAGACGCGACAAAGTAAATCTAAATAAAAACTTTGTTCCCATTATGCCAGGGCTTGATAATTTATAATTCTATAACGTTTACGTAGCAGAATATAACGAGATAAAAATAATAAAAAATAAAATAAAAAAAACGGATCATCCTCATGTATATAAATGTTGTATTATCGAATTTATTATCGTGTTGCTGACAACAATTTCGAATAATTCGTGTGCATATAATTTTTTGTTATTGTCAGTGTCTAATTACATGCAAATTACAACGTGTGTACAGCCGTTTTGATGTTTTGTAAGCGGATTACATTTTTTTATATACATATATATATATATATATATATATATATATATATATATATATATATATATATATATATATATATAATTTTAGATTTTTGGTTGGAAACAATTTAAGAATATATTGCGGCGCCATTTCGTATAAAAAAAATTATAAAAGAAATTACAAGAAAAATAAAAGAGACGCCCGTCAAAACATCGTCTCTTCTAAAACTGCAATGACGCGTATATTATATTTGTTTTATATCATATTGTAAATAATTATTTTGCTATTTCGAAACTAAGGATATTTCTAAAATTATATAGGCGATTTTAACAAAAGAAACTGTATATATAATAATGATTTATTTTTTGATGAGCCAATAATAACGAATGCAATGTTTTTCATCGGAAGAAGGTGTTCAGAAATTTACACACATTAATTATGTTGTAGCCGCTTTTACGCTTATCATCCCAGATGAAAACTAAACTATATAAATGTGAAAACATCAGATGTTCTAAATATTTTAAAAATAATAAGAGCGCATAAAATTTATTATTATATTACGTATGTTCATTTGAAATTCGTGAATAATAATTATCATTAAATATAGATATTATTAAACGATGACATATTACTAATTCTCAAGAAAAATAAGCTGAATAATTTTAAATACCAAATTAATTATATTATTATGATATAATTCAATATATAATTAAGTATTTGTATATAAATATTTATATAATTGAGTATTTGAAGATTGAAAGTAATTTTTATTAATCTGATTTTTCTATTATATTACGTACAAATTGTACATAATAAAAAATATTAACAATGATAACATATGAATTGAGAAGTACTATGAAATATATAATAATATTTCCCGCAAAGAAAAATATGTCGAAGTTAAACAGAAAACAATGCCAAAGTAACACTATGCCAAGAAAATTGTTTTCAGAGACTACAATGAATATTACAAAAAAAAAAAAATCTTTTATAAAATATTACAAATTTATTTATTCAATCATAATTTTTATTAATAGCATTTTTCATTGCTCCTCGGACAAAAATCAAAGTACACTTTTATATTGATGATCATTAATTTAATAATAATAAAAAAAATAGCCACTTCACTTACATTACTATTAACGAATATATACATTCGCATAAAAATGACAATATATATTTGATATGTTATAACAAATTGTCAGTGCTGTCACTAGGAATATGCAAAAATAATAAATATTGTACAATTTTTTACATTACATGAAGACAATGAAATAATTTTAGAACTTTGAATCTATTATATATATATTTAAGTCTTAAATAACTCAGTTGTTAAAAAAAAACAATATAAAAAATGTAAATTAACACGTTTAATGATAATTATGGAAAAAATAATTATAAAATTAACCACAATATATGTATCTTTAAATTACTTTAAGTTTTATTATAAAAAACTACGTGAGAATATAAAACTGTAAATAAATAGAATTCAGTACAAGGCGATGTAGTCAGAACTTTATTATTCTAAAAGCATAATAACCCAGTGCTCACATATGCATATTCCGATCACAACAACTTGTGGTAGTTTATAATAGTAAATGCTAGTGTAATTCCGGAAAAAATTCCTGGATTATAATTAATAATTCAACGATTTCATTTTAACCAGGAATTTAAATAATCATTTTGAAACGTTTCGAATAAGGAAAATTCGTGATGATAAATTGAAATTGAAAAACAAACAATCGGAAATATAATATTTTATAATACATTGTTAGTGAATATTGTTAAAAAATCACGCACAACCCATTTATTGCACTATTGTTAAACCGAAATCTTGAAAACACAATAGAAAATTTGGTGCAATTAGCTTAAATATTTCATGACAAACAATATGCTTTTTAAATACAAAACTAAAAACATAAACATAAGCTAAAAAAATAAATAAATAAGTATCATTATATTTACTGCTGGACAAACACGTGGTCAGTAATTAACAACATGTGATTTAATGGAAGCATATGAAAATCGCAAGGCACATGTTCAAGCAGTTTTCAGAACTATTTTTGTCAATAAAAAAAAAAAATCAAAAATAAGACCAACTTTAGAACAATGAAAAAAATAATTGAAGCCCATATTTTTCGTGTATATTTCGAGAAAATTGCGATTTACGTTCGGTTTCGTTGCACTCTAAAAATATAAACATTTCAAAATACTTAACAATATTTACAAAAACAGTATGAATCATATACATTAAAAATTTATGAATGATGTTGATCAACAGAAATTGCAAGCACATTTAATACTAATATACTTTATATATAACACGTTCCTGTTATCTATAAATATTATAACGAATTATAATTGGCAGATTTTTTAATAAATAAACTTAATTTAAAATTCGAAACCCCTGGTTACTATTAAATAACTAGGAAACCGATCGACAGCCCAAAATTCCTCGTTCGTTAAATTGAGGGTCAACTGTGTCTTTAAGCAATATATATTTGGTACAACAAAGTTAGGCTAAAAATAATTCGTTTAAAGTGAAATACAAAATAGAAGATCATTATTAATTATTAAATTAAAGTGCGTCTAGACGTTTTTATAATAATTCTGAAAAATGACAAGTGAGAAAAAAAATATTCATATTGGTAAAGTATACTAGCTTAAAAATAATAAAATATGGAAAGCGGTTTTATAGATAAATCTTAACTTTAGAACAAAGAAAAATAGAATAATAATAATTTATATTGTGTTAAAAATGATTATAATAAAAAGTAGTAATTCACATGGAGACAACATTTACCTTAATTGAAGATTAATATTTACTGCATTTAACTAAAAATTTCATTCCTATAAAATATTACCTTACATAATCCAAATAATGAAAAAAAAATTAACGACAACAAGTCGACATCCATTGAATTAAAGCTTTTTAAAATAATATATTTATTAAAAATTTTAATATTTTTTTATTTATATACAAAATACATTGTAATATTCAAAACATATAGCGCATTTAATTATTTATCGATTCAGTGTTGAATAGTAAATACGTAAAATAAGTTTAAAATATACGAACACAGTTTCAGCATACGTGCTCCAGGAGCAGCCAAAATGGCCGCGGGAAAATGGACTATAAGCGTGGGCGCCATTATGTTGTTAGTTGTCGCCATATTGAATTGGGAAAACAGTGTGCGTGACTATGTCCACGTTCGCGTTGTTTTGATGCATTTTGACCATCATATTCTACGTGATTTTGAGGGCGTGTCATATATATATATATATATATATATATATATATATATATATATATATATATATATATATATATATATATATATATATATATATATATATAATATTAATCATCGATTTGGAAAATTTAATTCGTATACAATCGAATTTTATCTAACAGAGACAAAACATTGAAAATATAATATATATACATATAATAATAAAGCAAAATGATTGATACGATAACGAAATTCTAACGTCTATAGGGTAAATGCAATTGTACTTTTTTTATGCGAAATGTATGATTAATGATAGAAATAAATGTGATTATTAATTATTGTTGTAATATTATCAAAATCCATATCAGTATATATGAAAATGATGCAAAAATATATGCTCGGTCGTCGGAGCGAGCATTCAATTACATCGACCCAATTTTCAGAAATATTTATTTACTCGCACGCAGTTATTGTTATTTATGTAACAGTTTATTATATATATTTTTTTTCACTCATAATAAATTAGTTAAAAGTGGGTGTCTTCCCCAAAATAAAGTATTGTAATTTGCTATTTTTTTAAAACATTAATATACTATTTATAAATAGGATAATAATAAAATAAATTTAGCTATTTTAACAAAACGAATTGTTATTTATAAAATTAATATTTTAGATAAGTCGTAAAATTCAATAATTGTACAAAATGACAGCAGTCTTATTGATTATTTTATTGAAAAATAAATTATATTATAAAATTACAATTATAATCATTAAATTATAAACAATATATAAATAGCATCCTAAATCAAATTTCAATAATATTTAACATATATTCTTATGAATTAACCATACTAAAAAAATAATTTTGGAAACTAACAAAAACCTTGACGAAAAGATTTATATAAAATTAATACACGCTGATCAAACAAGACTATTAAAAGATCAAAAACTAACCAATATTGATAAAACGGCAATAAATAGAACACACGAACAAAAAAAAATGTATATTTCTATAGAATCTCAATTAAAATCGATTTCATAAACGAAGAGTTAAAAATTCATTAGTATAATTAAAACTGACCCGATCTAAATTAAAATTACACATATCGTCGGCGAGCTAAATTATTAGCACGACGCCGGTTTATCGATCGATCAAAAGCGGTATCATTAATAAAAATATATATTTCTAAACGGGATCCATTTTTAGATGTGATTTTAGAGAGCAAAAAAAACGCCTACATTTTGATCGAAATTCTTATTCGAAATGTTGAAATGTCATTCTAACATGTGACGTAAATTTATCATTTGCAGAATTATTCACACATATGCATATATATTATTTATAAAATATTTTCTAGATCGATTTTAACGATGAATTTTGGGAGACAAACGCCAAAATATAATTAGAGATATGTAACGATATAATTGATCACGCAAAAATGTCGTAAACACGAGAAATTACTATATAATTTTATCGTGAGTAACGAATGACAGTTTTGACAATTTGCAAGACAACAAAATTGAATTCAGATAATGAAAAATTACATTAGATGACAAATTGTTGATAAAGAATGAAATATATTAACCATTATTTATATAAAGTGAAAGATAAAACTAATTTCACATAAATTATTTTTATAATAATATTAAAATATAATATTAAAATAAAATATAACATAAAATTTTAAATATATTTTATTATATAAAAGGGTAACAAGGTATGTGTGGATTATTTACTAAATTTCAAAGGCAAAAATATAAATAATTTATCAAGAATAGTTCATCCAAATACAACATTATAACAAAAATTAATATTTTTATACAAATATAAAATATATCAAACGATGCTATAAAAATTCTAAGATTATGATAAATCGGATCATAAAATATTAATTAAAATTATCCACGCAAATAAAAATATTTCGAATCATATCAAAAAGCATCATCAAACGTTAAATATTGATTGCAAAAATTTTATGGAACTTGCAAAAATATACATATAAAAAACAATAAAAAAAATTATTTCATCAATACACGTAATATAAAAATAACAAGATAAAATCGTATAATTTTCCACATAAATCATGAAATAATTCTGGTATATAAAAATAAAATATACAAATTAATATACTACAATTATTTGTGATGTAAGTTTTTATTTCCTACAAACAAATTTAATTCAATTTCATGTAAATCGAATCCGCAATTACCAGTTCTATTTAACCTCATTTTAAATAAAAATCGTTGAAAATTTAAATAAATATATACGATTACTTTAAAAGGATTAATAATACGACTACAGATTGTTTTAAAAATTATGAACCCTATAAAAGACATTTCTTCACTACAAACGCTAAATAAAAATGTAAGTAAATAGATGATAATTAAAGTGTTTTGTATATTTAGGGTAATTGCCAATCATCACCACAATAATAGTAATTATTATGAAACTGGCGTATAATTTGCATTGTGATTAGAATACTAAACATGAATTACACACGAAACGAATTATATTGTGAATTTATATAATCCGGTGAAATTATAATTATTACACTAATAAACATAACAAATTTTCTCGTGTAACATAAATATTACGGAACTATATTGATATTATATAAAGTTTTATTAAACACCAATAGATTTGAAAAATGACAAGGATTATAAAAATATTTTAGGAGATCAAAGTTATATTACATGAAATGATCAAAGTGTATGCTTAAACTATCAAAATTAACGCTTCCATTACCTTGAAACAAAGTAGTTTCAAAAGACTCATTAAAGATCAAATAAGATTAGTATTTAATTATCGGCGACATATAAGTACATATTTTTGGATTATATTTGATAATTAAAAAAAAAAGCCTTGAATGCTAGGAAAAATCAAAAACACATGTTGACTGAATGATTAGACAAGGCAATTGAATTGAATAACAGTTGTATTAATTTATGATCAATAATTCTACCACAACAATAGCATGAAATATTAAATATGATCGATTTTAATTCGATCATAATATAGTATTAAATTATACGATTATTTTATAAAACATTTATTATAAATAAAATAATAATTACGAATTAGTTTAGAAAGTAAAATAAGAACATAATATAAAAAATATTAAATACTTTATCAATTACTTTTTTCTTAATACGATGCTTTCTATTCGGTCTTTTTTAATTTCTAACACTTTGATTAATTTTAATTCAGACAAATTGCAAAACAAATAAAATTCGGCTGTAAAAAGTATGACGTGCATGCATTTATTTATATATTATTAATGCGATATAATAATATCTTAAAAATCTAAATGTCGAACAGCAACTAAATATTATTAAAGCGAAAATTATACAAATTCCTACATAAAACTTTCTCATTAAAATATAAAATTATTCATTATATTATTAACATTTAAAGATCGACAAACATCAAAAAGAACTTCTGCACATCGTAATTATATAATTATTTATTCAAATCGTTTTTTAATATGCAAATTATTCAGTAGGTCTAAATATATTTTTTCCATAAAAAAATATTGTCAGAATAAAACAACGAAAAATCGTAAAGAGTTAAATAATAATAGAATATATTAAAAAAAATTGACGCAATTCCGACTAGTTTTTAAAGAATGACGATGCATCGCAAGATCATTTTATGTATAAATAAAATGTATATTGTATATAAAAAAAATAATTCGCAAACAATTTTTTTATGACGTTAATTAAGGAAGAACTATCGCTGCATAATATTTCATAGTAACATATATATTGCGATTTTTAATATAAAGTCGATTTTTAACACATTGCCATGTTCATAAGCCGATGTTATCGATTACGAGATTTGTCACCGGCCTAATTTGGCATTGTATTAGCTAAATTAGGAATAGGAATTGAAGTTTATTTAGCAAAAACACGATAGAGGACATCGGGAAAAAATTTTGTCAACGTCAAAAATTATATTATTATTTATATTCTAGAATAAATGAATAAATATAATCGGATATTATAGAATCGCGTGCAAAACGGCAGGTGAATACTTTTTATATGGCAGAAATTTGCTAAAAACACAAAACAAGACAGGTGAAAGTTAAACGATCAGTTTTTGGGACGTTGCCCTAAAAATTACCATTCCATACTTGATTTATAATAATTCTAAAAACTTCTAAATAAAAATCGAAAACAATATAAAAACAATACAAATTAATAATAACAATTTAAATATCGCGAGTTAATAAATAATTCGAAAATTAATTACTAAATGCAATAATTAAAATATATATTTTTTATATAATAAAATTATTTCATTTAATTTCGTCAAAATATAGTTATTTTATTATAAAATATAGAGCCGGTGTTCGACTGGCATCGTGGCCGGTTAAAGAGACGTCGGATCGATAACGTTCAAACTTGCGCAAAAGTTACGCGCCATGCCTTCGCCGGCGATTATATTATTACACGTATATTATTATTATTAAAATTGATTAGACGAATAAACTCGGCAATTTTACAAAACGGCCAATAATTAACATAATCTAATGGCGTAATTGTGAAATAGTTCGCGTGTCGATTACGGTTTGTTTATAGCGTGCACTGTTTGGATTTATATATATATATATATATATATATATATATATATATATATATATATATATATATATATTAATATATTTTTTAATCTTAAATGTATCGATTTATCGCAATGTAAAGGATTATAGAGCGAAATTTATCCGGTTGATGTGTTTTTTAATGTTGAATTTACGGTAAATTTGTACGAAGAATTTCGATATTCGAACTATCAATTGCGCAACAGTTTAGTTCCGTGAGTCATTAATCGGTAACGTTTTACATATAAATTATAAAAATATCGGTCAACTAAAATTTTGCAACGTGTAATTAGTTTTAATTTATATTATTATTTATGTTGATAGTAATATGAATATGAATTATTTTAGCGTTATAATTACATTTCATAATAATAATAATAATAATAATAATAAAGGATGCTTATAAGACATCGTATCTCGAAAATACAAAACTTACTTTATAGCGTTTTAATAAAGTTACAAAACAGAACTTCTTCTGTTTTTCAAAAAGATGTTTGAAATACAACTTATATATTACTGCATGTATCACATTCAAATAATGAATTATATAATATAAAAGAATGCAACGTCAAATACAACTTTCTCTTGAATATCAATGCAAATGTCGGTAATAAAAAACACAGTAATTTATTTACTTTATGATCCTGAAAATTTCTTTTGAATTTCATAACACTGAATTTTATGGGGTTAAATTTTTTAATTCTATCGACGATTTTCTCACGCTTTTTTATTAAGAAATTTACACTTTACCACATTTTCTCAGCTGTAAAAGATGAGTTTTATATTCGAGAGATCATAATTTGAATTTAAAATCATCTTAATACTATATACAAACGAACGAGCACATTATATCAAAATATTAAATATTTTATTTATATTCATTGATCTACTTCACAATATATTAAATAGAAAAGCGAATGTATACTGATGAATATTTTCATTCGTAATACATAAAAGGAATTATACTTCGAGCACGACAATCGATTTTACAGCCAAGATTGACATGTGACATATATTTTATGACTTTAGAATTTGAAATGCGAAAAATAAAATAATAAAACGCTCATTGTTGCGTAGTGAGTTTGTTTCGAAGCCAAGATCGCCCTTTTGCTATAATAATAAAATATATCGTTGCGAAAATATATCTCAAAGGACGGAAGATTCGTTTCGACTTCCGCAAATCGCCGTTAGACTTGCACTTCCTCGACACAATCATAAAATACGACGTTTATTATAAATATTTATATATAAAATACAAGCATACCTAGATTATTATGATAACGATCATTATAAATGTGAACTGTATTAGTGCATAATTAATTGCACCCGAGTCGTATTGAAAGTCAACGTTGAACTATTTTTGTGTCGACATTGAAATTATATGATCAAAATATATAAATTAATTAACAAATACAAATACAGACACGTGTTTAAATAAATAAACACAAACATATTTTTATCAACTCAAATGTAACATTATCATTACCGAAATGTATAATTATGATTGATACGATCGATAATTAAAATCAAAATATATTGTTCAACTATGGGACGAATATTACAGATTAAATTCCACGCCCAAGTAAAAGTGACATAATTAATAATTGTGTTTAAAAAACAAATGTATATGTGTGTGTATATATTATCAAAATTTTATGTGAAATAATGCATGTTTCTCTTATCCGATTCTGATGCAATAAAATAGCAGACAATTGGTGAATAAATAAACAAAATTTCGGAGACAGAGTAACGAAATTTAAAAGAATAAAAGAAAGTGGAAAAACGCCTGTGAAATTTACATATAACAAAATTTTTTGCGCATTTACTCAGTTTATTTATAATCGTTGTAACAAAAAAAAGTGTTTGTTTTTGTATACAATTATATGACAAACTGCGCGATTAAAAACGCCGAAAACATGTTACAATTTTTTGAAAATAAAAATTGCGATTGAACCCTTTTAAATTACTATAGATTACTCAAATTAACTTAAAATTACAAAGTAGCTAGCTATTTTTAAAACATGATGAAATAGACACAATTTCTAGAACGTCTTCAAAACTTATAAAAACACATAAAATACATATAATAATAATTTTAAATAAAGAACTGACTCATATACGTGCAAAAATATTGATTAAATATGCAATAGCCAATCACATTACACAAGTGAACCCATGTACAAAATCTTACACAACATATTTGTAATTGATAAAAAAAATGTAGAAAAATAATTCAATGGTTAAGTTAGAAAAAATATTTAGAATTGCTAAAAAAACATTCATACGAATAAATAAAACGATTAATAGGAATGATTTAAAAACATTATATTGATAAATTTCATGATAATTATGCATGATTAATAATGATGCAAGATTTAAACAAAAAAAAAACGATGAATAAAAAGGTTAAAAATAAATTCATATAGAAGTGTTATTTTAGAACATGACAAAAGCTGATATGTGCATAATTTATAATTCTATAATAAATAATAAGCAAAATTTAATTTACGATTACACTGTACACGAGAATGTATATAATTATAATTTATGTGCAAAAGATGACATAACATTTGTAACATCAAACTCATGAAACATAATAAGAAATGTTCGAAATCAAAATTGAGATGAAGTAAACAAATTATTTATAACCTAGAAACGCTCCTGTTATTTCGTATAAGTAAACAAATAAATAATGACATTAAATTGAGTGCAGTCTTTTTTTTTGTGTTGTTTAAATTTTATAACAGCGGTTCAATGTTAATTCCGTTATTTCGCATTATAATTAATAATTAAAAATTATGTAAATAAGGAATTAAAATAAATGAGCACATCATTTCACGACGAACGAGGAAGTGAATTGTGTTTATAAAATAAAATCAAAAGTGGAACAACAAACGAAATATGTTAAAAGATCCCTGATTATTAAATGAACGAGGTCCAAGAAACTTTTTAATGATATTGCACGCATAATTTATTTTACATATAAAACTTTTGGCAACAATGAAATTTCTTATCAATTTAACTGCACTACACAAATATTTAAAAGCATTGATTTTTAAGACAAATTTAAACTTATATATAACAAATTTAGTTTACGCGTACGCATATATATATATATATATATATATATATATATATATATATTACATTTTTTAATTGTTACAATATTTACATTAAAAACTTGGAATGATGAAAATTAACAACATTTACTCGTTAAAAATAAAAAGTTAACATAAACGTTTAAATGGTTTCGAATAATAGTTTACAATCTAGTTGTAGCTTATGTAAAATTATGAATTATTTTAAAATCAAATATAAAAAGTTAATTAATGGTTCACTATTTCTGACAATATTTGCTTAGTAGAAATTACCATATATTTATACAATTATATGATAATTAAATACAAATTTAAAATATTTTCACAATGACTCAAAATAAATATAATATATATATGAATAATTTAAAATGAAGAGTGGATTTCGTTAAAAACAAAGCATCTAAAAACACGTCTTAAATATATATTATATTATATATTGGTAAAGAGACATTCACCGCTCGCAAAAAAAAATAGAGGGCATTGCCACTAAGCCTTTATTGCATAATAAAAACTCAGGTCAATTAACCCATCGACATTTTCTTCTATTAAAACATAGTTTCTTTGAGATTAAAAGCGCATCTTCGATTGCGTTTATGGTTTATGTCGAATCTATGAAAATAACAACGATCGATAATCAATTAATAAGATAAGACGATGTATCAAATACTTTTTATATTATCTTGTATCTGTGATTTTATCGTGAAATCGAACGATTCGATGTAATTCGAGAAATATGTGCAGTTTATTCTAGATAATATATATATATATATATATATATATATATATATATATATATATATATATATATATATAAAGAAAATTGTAATCGTTTTCCAATTTCTTTTTATCCAGAGAAATACAGTTTAATACTTTGATATTAATCATTAAATAAATGCATATCAAGTATGTATTATTATTATACATAAAAATGAGCGCTTTAATCGAATATCGACGTCAAGAAATATTTTATGACGTTTGAAACTTATCGTTCAAAATAATCATAAATTGAAAATTACCTGTACATATATATAAATATATTTTCAAGATAAAACACAAGCCTCAAAATATTGATATATATATATATATATATATATATATATATATATATATATATATAATACTTTTAAAGCTTTCGTTTATGTCTTTTATATTAATTAATTGATTATTAATACGAAAATATCGATAAATTATAAAATTTCATATTTTGTTAATGTATTATTTAATTTAAAAAAATATTTTTTTGGAATAAAATTTTTATATATATGTAATTTATGAATATTGTCACAAATAATATATAACATGATTTCGCACATTTAGCAACTACTATAAAACAGACTTAATGATAATGTTAAAAATATGAAACAAAATAATTTATCGCGATCATCAACCGATATGATGATCTTTTAGAGAACACATATTTTCATTGATAGGTCATTTTGAAAAACCGGTAAATTTAACGACATGTGCAAACTGCGAAAACGAAATATAAAGTGTAAAACACGACTTTTTAGCGACAGTTTACTAATTTCTCAATATATATATATATATATATATATATATATATATATATATATATATATATATATATATATATATAAATATATATATATATATATATATAAATATATATATATATATATATATATATATATATATATATATATATATATATATATATACGTGATATGCATGTTTGCCGGTATGCGTACAAAATAACGAACATTAGAAAGAGAAATGCGGGTGTATCGTCGTCGCATTCTAACGCCATGGAGCGTCGATTGACTACGTGCGTTTAGCGTCGGAGGAAAAACTCTGAAAATATCATCGTGAAAATGGGGAAAACTGAATTTTCGGAGTCGGTCAGGAAGAGATTATATGGGAAAACGCTACACGAAATATAGAAGAAAAAATTGCAGCGAGGAACGGGGACGGGACGTTACACCGCGAACGGAGGAGGGGGCACGATGCACGAGAGTGGGGGACCCCTCTACATAAGCGAAGTTGATGGGCGAGGGCCACAGTACTCCTTGTGTTTTGTCGTAGAGTGGTTCAGCGTAAATTTGCGTCTGTGTAAAATTTTCACTGTAGTGCCTGAGAATCGTCATTTCTAAATCGAGTTCGCTCGCAGGAAACGAATATCCCGATCAGTGAGAAAGTTGACCGGTAAAGAGAATTTTCACATCTTCAATGGAAGCTCATTACGTCGGTTGCAGGAGCGTGTTATCGTCGAAGATCAAGGGTGAGAAGATCGCCCCGCCATTGCCGTTGCCACCATTGCAGACACCTCAACCCGCCACCAAGGGTCCGAGGAGTCTTCTCTCCAGGTTCGGCAGTCAGGCGCAGGCTTTCTTCAGCCCGAAGAAGTCCAGGTTCGGCAGCTCTGTGGCAATACATAAACTACGCGAAACCAAGTGGTTCAAACACGATGAACAGGGCATTCTGTGCGCCGTGCTCGAGTCCGGCTTCATTGTCGAGATCAAAGCGGATACGACCTCGCCCGAAATCGAGGAGGGTGTCATCGCTCCCGATTATCATTGCTACGGAGTCGCCATGTGGAAAAAAGGAAAAGGTAAGATTTTCAAAAATGAATCGACGAAAAAAAATCCTCTCACTACAAATAAAGCACACTTTTTAATACACTTGTCTACCCGGAGAGAAACCGAAGATGCGATGAAGATAGGTGAGTTTTTTCGGAACTTTCTAAAGACCGGAAAGTATCGTATGCGAAAAATATATTTTTTATATCTAGCCGGCACTCGAATTCAATAGGGATGACCGCCGATGGCAGATGTCAGTGAGGTAAAGTAAATTACCATCAAGTCAGTCTGGTAAAACGTAAACATGGGTCGCGTCGCTCGCGCTATAAATAGAATCGCACGGCGCCGCCTAACACATGCGTATGTATTATACATATATACATATATAAACATACATACACACACACACACATATATATATATATATATATATATATATATATATATATATATATATATATCACATCATATCAAAACATGGCTAACATAACACTACATACACATTCCGCATATCACATGCTACATACTTGCATGCTTTTTGAGCACATTCGACATTCCGACACAATACACGTTCTCCCATCGTATTCAATACACACTCACACACATCTATAAGAGAGAGGCATGTAATATATGTAAAGATTAAAAAAAAGAAACTGGAGACGAATGGAACAATAAATCAAAAAAAAAGGTAAATATTAATTCCTTCGTGTTTGTTTACACAGAGAAGTCCAAAAATGCCGAACAGATAGAGATATACACCTTGAACGAGAAGTCTACACGCAAAAGAGTCTATAAAACGTTGCTGACGTCTTTCTGGAAGAAGGGAACCGTCATTCGCATCAACAATGTAGCGGACAAGCAGGAGACACCCAACTCCGAGAAGGATATTCGCTCCAAGGTTAGACACAGTTCGTGTTGTGGGTGTCGCGCTCCGTGTGAATGGAATATTTAATGCAAAACATTTATTCATTCCATTTTTATATAAGAAAAGAAAAATAAGTACACGATTTTTTACTATTTTTTTGTTTTGTTTTTAATCTACATTTTTTTAGACTACCACACCGTTCGGCAGGTAAATCCGATTGAATATCGTATTTTTTTTAAACTGATTAAAGAATTCTAGCACCATTTTCTACGCTGGACAAAAAAAAACGTATTTCTCGAGTATATAACTATGATAAAATTTGTCGAAGAAAAGGAAATGAGTATTTTTCATTGCATATAAGTGTAAATAGTCAATAAACTCGTTTTTGGACCGAGGTGTGACTTCGACCGGCACGTGGAAGTTTCTAGAAAACGGTTGGGTCTCTGGGGCACCTTACGTTCACTTGATCCTTCGATTTAGCCGTTATTTATATAAATATATCCATTAATTGTTCTGATATTTTTTTAACTAAATGATGAAGCTTCAAGTGAGCGTATACTCGGTGCCAATT
Source organism: Leptonema lineaticorne (assembly GCA_024500535.1). Classification (NCBI taxonomy): domain Eukaryota; kingdom Metazoa; phylum Arthropoda; class Insecta; order Trichoptera; family Hydropsychidae; genus Leptonema; species Leptonema lineaticorne. Next base: position 3,514,029 of record JANIJI010000008.1, on the reverse strand, counting down.
TTCTCTTTTTTTCCTTTAACAGAATTAAGAAGTTCGCCGACCGATACGACGCAAGAGTTGTCGCAAATTCGGCAACTTATTGTCGTAAAGGTAAGTTCTGTTGGTGGAGAAATGGCTCAATTTCCAATAGTCCTTTCCGGCTCTAGAAACTTCTGTGTTTGCTAGAAATTTTAGAAGAAAAACTAACAAGGAGGGGAGAAAAAAAACAGCGTTAATGTTAAAGGTTGTGTACCTTTTTGCATGTCAAGGACGGTAACTCTTTATATTGGCGAACGTGTATCCGAAAAACATTTTTTGCTCACATATTCGCTCAATACTTGTTTAAAAATTGTTATAAAAAAGCTGTAAGATCAGTCTTTGGTATGCAAAATATACTAGTAACAGTAGCGCCACTAAAAAATATACGTTTATGTTTTTTAGATATTTTTAATACTTCAAATTAATCTATAAATAAATAATTAAAAAGATATTTTTAACGAGTCATCATATTTGAGAAATACGACTTTTTTATGAATAACATTATCAATAATGTATTAATTGTATACGAGAAGTAAAATTATTTTGGAATAATATATATATATATATATATATATATATATATATATATATATATATATATATATATATATATATATATATATATATATATAATGTTAATTGGAGATGTATATGAATTTGTTCAGAGTAAGAAAATGACTGCTCTTTCTATTTAAACAATTTTTAATACGGAGTACGTATAATTTTTTTTACATTAAATTAGAGTGTGTAGCTTATTGTTATGAGGTATGAAATTTTTTTTTGTAAAGGAATCTCATTTGATTTTCTTTTTTTCGGAATATTGATCGGTGCGATATTATAATTCATGGTATAATAAATTATTGCACTAAAATAAAATATTTGGTTGAGTTAGTAGGAAAAAACAGGAATTTGCCAACGTTGTCAACAAATATAATTTCACGCGCTCAACAAAATCTTTGAAGCGTGAATTATTCGCAAAGTATTGTATTTTTTTAATACAGAATTTTTTTGCGATTAAAATTTGTTTCTTATTACATAAAAAGAACAATGAATGAAATCCGATGAAAGAATAAATTTCTCCTTTGAAAACAGTTAATTCTGAATCGTGTGGTAGAATCACCTCTCTTCGCTTTTGTGATGAGTGAATGTTGTGATATGAGATTTCTTTTGTGTATATTTTATCAGTATTTATGAATGAATAATTGCAGAATAAAGCAGTAGAAGAGGAGATAAAAATTATTCGTTCATAATATATTATTCAAATAAATCCAAGAGATTTTTTTTAACGCTATGTCGATTTCTGGATTTGTTACAGCTTGAAACGGTGGCCAGGAGTCGCTACGATAGAAACTGGCATAACAGTCTTCACTTTGTTCATTGGTGTCGTTATGGAGAAACACCAGAACAGGCTCGTACCAGACAGGTGAGAATGGCAACATTCGAATATATTCATTTTTGTGTGTTCTTTTTAGTCTTTGTGCATCATTTCATATTAAAAATTATTCGCGGTAATATTACGTTATGCACATGTAATCATTTGTTTCTGTTTGAAAACGGATTGTCATTTTTTCATAATTTTTGAGCACATTTTTTTAACTTTTTCATTTTCTTTTTTTTTTTACTTTTCTTGCCCCCCAAAAAAATCGAACTTTGGTTTCAGGTCACATGGCCCATCGTGATCTGGAACATCGTTTGATGACGATGGATCCTCAACAAGCCGCAGCTCGGACTGACGGTGAGACTATTTTACCTTTGAAGGTTTATTTAATATTTGGAAAAATTTACAATATTTGCACGACATACAGTATTTGCGTGCTATTCAACGTGGCCAAATAGATGTGGTAAAGGCGCATAACGTGTTAAAAGTATAATAATTGAAAGAAACGCATATATTACATACATATAATGGATTTATTTTATGCGCCCTTTAAATCCTACAGGTCTTCAGAGTCAACTAGTATGAATTGATCACGATACTGCTACATGATATTTCTATTAAATATTAGCCTTGACATTGCAACACCAATATAATAGTACATTTTTACAACATATAAATTCGTAATGCAAATCAATTTTTTTTTAATAAAAAAATCGCTAAATCAATAATACATTTGTTAATGTTTGATATGAAAGTGTGCAAATTAATGATTCATATTTTGAAACGCTGCTTTCATAAAAATGATCATTAAAAATCAACATGTTATATGTATTTGCTTTGAAACCTTTTTTAGTTTATGAAATAATTTACTAGTTTTACAATGTTAATTATGTAATTAAAACCTCGTATCGCTTCTTTATCGTTAACATTAGGTGATGGGTATATTTTTTGTTGCAAGTTCAAGTACATCATCTTATGCTAATTTTGATTACTATGCGTAATAAATGTGTTTGACCCTCAATACATTACAACAAAATGTGTCATCAACGTCGTTCAAATTTAAACTTAATACCAATTCTCATTTAAAATATTATTTTATTATTATTTTTTGAATATCGACATCTTCTTTTTACAATTTATTAAAAATTATTCGGTAAATATAGGTTTATATATATTATTATAAAATATGTATCAAAAATATACATGAAGGTTTATTTTAACTTAAGATAATATAAATATGAACCAAAATACTAATTTTTGCAGATTTATATGTAGTATTAATTATATTTAAAACGTTAAAGCAACATAGAAAAAACGATTATTGCATTTTATGTGCAAAATCAATAAGAAACGAAAGGAAAAGTCTAAATTTACATGCGCTTGTATTGTGTGGCCTACGTGCCCTACGAAACGTAAGCCCTTCACAATAAAAAATAATGTATTTTACGCATGCCACTCCATTTCTATGAAAAAAATATTCTAAATTATATCAAAACGCATTATATATATATATATATATATATATATATATATATATATATATATATATATATATATATATATATATATATATAATTTGTATAGCTTTTCTTTCGAGGCAAACTGCCATCATTCTAAAAATATAATAAGAGTTTTAAAAAATATATAAAAGTTGAAAAGTCGGTCTTTTTTATTTTCACGTCATCTTTTGTGCTTGCTGGCAGCTCTGTGAAATTCGCATTTCAATAATAATGCTGATGTACAATGAAAAAAACCGCATGTATCCAGTTTAAGATATTATCTATAATTTCACGTCACGTTCTTTTAACGTATATATTATTTTCTCAATAATTATCATCAATATTTCTTTCGAGGTGATAAAAACCACTTGAAAACTGTATGTATATCCCCGACCTACTTTAATATTACATAAATGTTTATCATGTCAACAATCGGTATTTTGGCGCTAAATATTCGTTGTAATCTTATCATATATTCATATATATATATATTTATAATAGTTCAATGATGAATACATTAAGGACGTGATTTTGTTATTTTACAGATTAACGAGACCTTGAAATGGGGTAACGTTGGAATGAACATGGGTGTTCTGCTTATTGCACACAACCAACAGAGGCGGCACACGCAAACCGTGTGAAACGAGGCTTTACCTCTGCAATTTTCTTCTCCAAACACATCTTTAAAGGATGTTCCAGCGCTAGAGAAACCCGCCACCAACTGTGGCAATCCCCTATTTAAACTGTGCTTCTGTTGAGAATCTCATCATGGATTCGGGGAACAAAATACCGTCGTAATTATTCGCCGGTGGCAGAGGGATCAAAATATCAAGAACTTTATTCCATAAAATAATGAAAAGAAAAGCAAACCAAAAAGTGCATTTTGTAAAATTCGAATATATAAATTTATTTTTATACTTTCAAAATCAATTTGGCTCGAAATCATAATTTGCAAAATGAAGTGCTTATTATAGATTTATCACTCATTTTCCCAAAAAATATATAAGTGAATAGTTTATAATAATTGACAATGTTCAGATGCTAAAGTTTTTTTTAATTAAATTTGAAATTCGCCTATTATATACCATATATATACGTACTTATTAAAGAAATATATATATATATATATATATATATATATATATATATATATATATGTATATATCATATAATGCAATAAGTAAAACCAATTAATAGAAATAAGTATGTTGTACCAACGAAACTTTTTGACATATATGTAAATATGATTCGTAAAATTGACCTTTTTCGTATCTTATAAATGTAAGACTTAAAATGCTGTAAATGGCTGTGAATAATCTAATCTATTCTAATAAGAAAGAAATGACACATTCCCACTATTATAAATGTAATACATTTTTTACGATGATAATCTTTATTTATTGATTGTGTCAGAATGGGAATAAAAAGCAAAAATAAAAGACTTCAAAGATTGTTGCATCAAATACAGCTTTATATCATTTTATATGTTGAATGATATTCCCAGTTTGTATGAATTTAATACTAAGGTTATTTATAATATATAAAAATATATACCATTCTAATTTGATTTATAATAAATATTTTATAAATATTATTATTTTTTATTTTCCTTGGTAAAAATACTATTCCCTTTTAACCAAACTATCTTAAGTAATGCTAACTTTATAAATATAATGCTGTAATTATTTTAAGGCATTAGTGTTGAGAAAAAAACGACAAATTACTCTGGAATAATTAATCAATTGAAATATTAAAAATTAAAAACTTTTTTACAACAGACTAAATATAATAATATCAAATTGTAAACGCAACTAATCATCAAGATATTAAGTATAGAAAAATGTAAAGATAAACAATATGTACATAATTATTTAGACCAAATTCAGAACGATTTAAATTCTCGATGTCATTTGTATTAAGGGAAAAATAACGAAAATATAATAATACTTTAAAACCTCTATATGATATTAGTAAATCAAGAACTATTCATAAAAAATAAAATAAAATATGTATACTATAGAAATGTGTAACTTAATAATTTAAAAAGCTAAAGAATTATTAGTAAAATAAAAGTAGTAATGTGGACTTACATCTCTGAGTAATCCAAAAAGTACGTCTGTACTGAGAGATCGTTCATGAGCCTCATCCATGATAATAGCAGAATAACTGTCCAAATCTGGTTCACGCAAACTCTCTCGAAGTAATATACCATCAGTCATATATTTGATAACTGTCTTCTCAGATGTACAATCTTCGAAACGAATTGCATATCCAACTTCTTCACCTATACACAAATAGGAGATATTATTAAAATATAACCTGTACATCATAATCAAAAAATAATATATGCATGTATTTGTATAATGACCTAATGATGTATTCATTTCGTCTGACACTCTTTTTGCAACAGACATTGCAGCTACACGACGAGGTTGTGTACAACCTATCATGCCAACTCGACTATATCCTTCCTCATGAAGATACTGTGTTAATTGAGTAGTTTTACCAGAACCCGTTTCACCTATTCAAAAAAATACAATAATAATATATGTTATATTAACAAATAAAAATCCATATTCATATAAAAAATACAATTACATACCAACAATAATAACAATATTATTTTCTCTAATTATATTAAGTAATTCTTCTCTAACAGCAAAAGCTGGTAAATATCGACGTTGCTCAGATATAGATTTCTTTCTAGCAAAGTCACTCTTAGCTTCACCTTGGTCTAAAATAAAAAAAATAAGAATTTTGTGCAAAAAGAATTAACTTTTACAGCTACTAAAGTAATTTAATACTACCTTTCATATGTTCAGCAAATCTCTGATCACTTTTATAATCAGCTACATCAGTTTCTTTATCGTGTTTTAAATCTGGTTCGTCTGGAGCTCTTGCAATACCCATAATGTTTCCTATAAATAAAAATATATTTATATAAAAATAATTTAATTAATACAAAAATAATACAAAAAGAATAAAGATACCTATAGTGGTTCCACCAAGTTGCCAATGTTTTTTCTGTGCCTTTTTTCTTTCTTTTTGTTCTCTAAATGTTCTTACTAAAGCAGAACCTTTACGAGCATTTATCGCCATATCGGATGTAGGATCTTTAACCTACATTTAAAATAAAAATATTGTATTATACTATAATATAACATAATACTGAATAATTTTGTACAAACATTTATAAAAAAAAAAAAAACATACTGGAATAACTGGTTCAGGTTGTTTAGTAAAAACTAATCTTCCATCCAAAAATGGTGGTACTAGATTATGCACTAATAAATGAACTCTATCAGCGCTTTCCTTAAAATATAAAGTAGAGTTAAAATTTGTATTCATAAATTAAAAAATATAAATAAATTTGAAAAATATCCTTCGTTGAATTAAACATACTTCATCATAATCTTCATTCAAGTTTATAGCATGTACCACACCACTAGTTAACATACGATTTTTTTCCCAAAGTTCGTTATCCTTATTAATTTGCTGTCGTTTGGCTGAGATTTTCTTCTTCCTTTTTTGTTCTAACTGTTCTTCTTTTTTGCGAGTATATTCTAAAGATGTTCCGGAAAAAGGATTAGATTCTTCATCATAACCTGAAATAAACCATCAATAAATTAAGACAAAATTCACTTTTAACTAATATTTTTTTTAAGAAATAAACAATACCTTCCCCCATATGATACCATTCTCTATCGAGTCTTTGTTCTTCTTCTTCCCATTGTTCACGATCGGCATCATCTTCCAAATTAACTCTTGTACTCTCATTTTTTCGTTTACTACCAAACCAACTATTATATCTATTAAAATAATAACAGTTATGACAAGGTCAACGTCGTAAAATAATGAAATAACAATTTAATAAAGTATTCTTACCTGTGCGCTGGCGTAACTCTAGGAGTGTCTTCATAAAGTCTACCTTTATTATCTCGTAAGGGTTTTTTACCACTTTTATAATCATACTTTCTTTCTGAACGCGCGGACGATGTTTCTCTACTTCCGCGTACATCAGGCGTGGGAAAGTCCCAACTAGATTTTTTAGCCGGTACTTTAAAGTTATCATCGTCCTCGTCCCAAGCCGTTTTATCAGTTGTATGAGATAACTTAATACTAAATGAAATAGTAGATTAAAATGTGAGATATATGAAATAAACGAATATACTAAATAATTTTCTCAACATACCTTGGAGTGCGAGGCTCATCTTTAAACTTTAGGTCATAATTGCTTCTACTACTAATATTTCGTTCGCTGTACTCCCTCTTTCGATCGCTACGTTCATAACCGCGATCCCTAGATTTCTTATCGTCTCGTCTGTAATCGCCGCTTCTATTTCTATCATCGTATCTATGTTTATAATCTCTGTGTCTGAAATATCGATCGTCATCATCGTTCTTTTCAATTCTACTTTTCTCTTTTTCATTTTTAGACGAATTATGTAAGCCTTTTTCTAAATTTTCCAGTTGTTTTCTAATAATGAATTCATTAAAAATTAGGAAATACAATAATTAAATAAAACGACTAGTCTTAATGCTAATAAAATTCAAGAAATCGAGCAGAATGGAAAAGTTACTTCTGAAGTCTCTCGAGCACTCTCCGTTTGGCCTCATCGGTCAATCCTCCCGTGTAGGTGGGCGTCTCTTCGTGAGGCTGTCGATAGCGTCTATGTTTGAAATCGGATTTGGAAGCGTTTTCTTCATCTTCATCTTTACCGAAAGAAATAAGACGGCTTTTGTCATTTTTAATGGAAGCCGCTAATTTATCTAATCCGAGTAGCGAAACTCCGGGAAGTTTAGGCTTGGACGCGTCGCTCTTTTTCTTAACGATAAGTCCTCCTTTACTTTCCGACGTTCCGGGTAATTGATGAACGAGGTCATCGTTCTCCTCCATCGCGACAACGGTTTAATCTTCGAACGACGGACGACGTCGCCTAGGTTAATAATGAATCCTGTTTTGACAGTTCCGTTTGTACTAATAATTGTTTTCGCGACTATAAACTTATATATATATATATTGAAATATTTATAATGAAATATTTATATTTAAAAAGTATACTTCTTTATAAAATATTAAGTAAGTTATCGTAAATTAATTTTAAGCGTAAAATACAATACAAAACGTGTTTAAACACGTTTTGATTTGTATTTTTTCACAACTATTGTAGAAAAAAGTAGGAATATTAGTAATAACAATGACATTTTGATAATTAACAATCCAAAAAGTTTATCGATAAGAACTTAAAAATTATGCAAAAATCATCAACGTACGTAATAGCCGTTATATATTTTGACGAACGGCTAAAAATTAGCCGTTCGCTACGAGCGCCCCGGCACAAAAAGAATAAGCGAGAGATTTCTTCGAAAGAAGCGGATAACGATTCGTAACCGATTATTACGGAGTTACGTTACGAACGTTTCTTTAGTTTAATAGTCTGCGATCCGCGATCATAAAGTTTCATTAAATTTAGTACTTCATATCGATTCGGACGGAACAATGAAAAAAGAAAACGTTAAGCGTCCTTTCATGAAACGTTTAAATTTATAGTTCATATAAAAACGTGTATCGGACGTATTGCGAACGATACATATTTATAGTCGAACGCGAACGGATATATGCGAACGTTTTAAAACGCGTTTCGTTTAATCGCTCGTTAAATCGAAGAAGTTCTGGCCGCGGCGACGTCGCGTTAAGGCCGCGAGTGAGGCGCGCTGTTTTCGCGGGCGTTCGTCGCCGTTCACCGCGGACCGCTTTTTCGGTGCGCGCGTCTCTGGCGTCGCCGTTTCGAGGACGGGCCGTCTCGTTTCCGAGACGCGACGACGAAACGACGCGAGAACGGCGACTCGGAGGCCGTGAGACGGCGCGTCGGCCGCCAGAATGCCTCTCCTCCGGCGCAAACCGTTCGAGCGCAATCGCAGCTGCGAGCGTCTGCCCGACCACGCCGAGGTCTTCCACTGCGAGATCACCTCGGAGATATTCCAGGACTACGAGTTTGTACCGCTTTTGTTCTCCGCCGCGAACCGCGGCAACGTTCCAAGTGCGCTTCCGCGATGCCGCTCTAACTGTCAAAGTTTTCCCGGCTTTTTCCGTCGGTCGACTTCCGCTTCGGTTTGGCGCGCCTTCGCGACCTTCGAATCGAACATAACCTATAGGACGACGCTTCGACGCGATCGAAATCGAATAACGCGACGCGACTCGCAATTGCATAACTAGGCTCGTTCGCTATTGACGTTTGCGTCGTAGACTTTCTCCGAACGCGTCCGACGCGCGTATCGACTTTGACGCGAACGCTCTTTAATTTATGTGCAGTTTTTTTTATCGATCTACGATTTATTAATAGATAAAGTCGAACCGAAACCGTCCCTTCGGAACGTTTCTATATCGGGAACGTTGTCGGCGATGATTTTAATCGTTCTTTCGTTCTAATTTAGAATTAAAATTATCGCGTAAAATTTTAATTGTTCTTTTACGTTTTCAGAGAATATTGTGAACGCATCATATTGGTAAATTCGATGGTATGGTCCTGCGAAGTTACCGGCCAATCGAATTTGACGTTCGCCGAAGCGTTGGAGAGCGAAAAGAGAGCCAGGAAACAGTTGCGAGATTTTCCTATGGAATTGAAGGTGCCCGTTTTGTATTTGGCTTCGAGGACCAGAAGAGGCGCGTTTCCGAAAATGTCGGAAGATATTTATAACTTTGTCAGAGATAGATATTTTGTGGGAGAGACCGTTGAAGTGTGTTTAGACGGTGAAACCTGGTGCGAAGCTCACGTCCTGTCCGTTATCGCTCCGAAAAACGCCAACGCTAACATGTAATTTTGTCAGATTTTACTTAATTTTTACATATATTTAGTGTTTCGCGTTTATTTTGAATCTTCTGAATCCCGTAAGAAATATCTAGGTTTTATTCTTCGTATTTCAGCAATTCGTCCGTATATAATTATGAAGTCGAAAGATTCGACGACGAAGTGAGCGGAGCCTGTCAGGGTAACATAACTATCGTACCTTGTAGCAGAGTTCGAAGAGGCAGAGGAGTTTTCACTCGACTTAAGAATCAACTTTATTTAAAACAATTCGTCGAAGAGAGTCCGGTCGGTATCGTTCAAATTAAGGTATGTCTATTTGATCTTCAGTAATTAGCGTTAAACGGTCAAATAATACTAATTATTATCTCTTTTTATATACTTTTAGGAGAGTATGTTAGAAAGGTATAATATAAACAAAGTCAAATTCGATCAAATATTTGCCGGCGATCCTCCCATATTTCCGTCGTCGAAGAAGTTCGACAGATTGCTACGCGGTATGTTAAATAAAAATTCTCCAAAACGGAATTCGCTAGAGAAAAAAGCCAGACAGGAGACTATTTCTAAATATGTTATGAAAACTGACAAAAGTGATGGTAATTACTGTTTTAGCTCAAATTTTAAATCATCTACCGATAATAATCGTAATTATTTTTTACAGATAAAAAACAAATTAGTTTGACAGAAAACAATAAACTCGATCAGCATTGGAAATCACAAAATGGAGTTGTAACAAACTGTTCTCCTAAATCAAGTATTGTCCCCAAACCGAGTAAAAAGGAAAGAACTTTAATGTTCGCCGCATATATGAAAGAATGGAATAAAATAAGAGACGATTTAGAATTAGACGATCATAAGGTATTTTTGTTGTAATTTTGCTTACCTTTTTCAATATGATAATAGATTTAATACATTTTATTTTTAGCCATTGCCTAAAACGATAGAAATCGATTTACCCGGAATTCCCAGCAAATATTTTGGAGATTTTATGTATATGTTAGAATTTTTCTTAGAATTCTCTAAATCTATTAAGACAAAATACTTCTTCTCTGGTCGTATTGATTTAGAAACATTACGAAGAGCTTTAACTGTTAGAGAAGTGGCTGGTCCACTCAGCGATATAATTCAGATGTTATTATCTATAATTTTCAATTTGCAAGAAGAGGAGGCAGAAGAATATAACGATAGAAAAGATAATAGAGATATAAATAGTAAGATTTTTATAATATATTTTTAATGTTTGTTTATTTTATATGTTTTGTACGTTTGTATTAAAAAAAAATTGTAGAGTTGGATGACGATTCTGAAAATAATGGAGAAATGACAGTATTAAAAGGTGTTCAGCTGGCCACAATCGCATCTAAATGGTCTCAAACTTATTTATCCACTCCCTTACATCAATTACCATTAAATTCTCAGACGTTTTCAGAAGTCCTGAGGTAAATATGCTGATTTGCTACGATTGATTGAAGTCACGAAATATTTTATTTTAATGCAACACATTTTTTTTCTCAAATTTATATATTTTACTTTATTGTATAATAAAATTATATTGAAACAATATTTATTACTTTAATTTTTTTTTCGTTTTTGTTTAACATATTTTCTTTTATGTCAAATTATAATTAAAAGAAATTTATTTTGCATTTCCAAATAGATTACATCTTTTGTCATCTGGAAATAACGTTGGAGAAAATTGCGCGAAATGGAGATATCAACAAAGAGGTGGTTATAATTCTTTGGACGATCCTGGTTTATTATTTAAACTAAAAAATCCACATATTTTGAAGGCTCTTTCTTCGAAACATATAACACAATTGCCTTTATGTAAGATATCTTTACATGTATAAATTATATATTTTTTTTAATGTTTTCACGACATTTTATATTTTATGAAATGTTATGTTTTTAGCTTACAAAATAAAACTTATCAATTGTTTAATAAATCAAATATTAACTTTTTCTACGATTCGAGATTTCATTGAAGAAAACCAGGAAAAATCCAGAGACATTAAAAATAAAATAAGAAGTTTGCAGGTAAAAAGTCAAATATTTATTGCATACAAATTTTGAATAAATATTTAATATAAACTTATCAACTGCTATAAAAAAAACAATTTTTCTTTTTTACAGATCGCTGAACGTAAGAGAGAAGCAGAATTCACTCTGACTCGTATGAAAATCAAACGAGATGCTGCAAATAAGAAAGAAAGCGAAAAGCTAACGGGTCAACAAGCTAGTGATTTAGATCTCGAAGTTTGTAAAAAAATTGAAGAACTTCAAAAGGAATCTTTAATAAGAAAGAAAAAGTTTGAGAAGGAAATTAATGAGTATCATTCACACAGTTTTGCATTCCAGAGTTGTTTAGGTATTAACTAGTCCTTCTATTTTTTTTAAATATTGTTAAAATAACGTGTTAACTTATATTTTTACTTATTAGGTACTGATCGTGCATTTAGACGATATTGGATGTTTGAATCTGTTGAGGGTGTATTTGTAGAACATGTTGACATATTTTCTGGGAGGTGCTTAGATAAACCTGTGATACCAAATCCTACTTTAGCCACAGCTCCACCTAAAGATGCTTTGTCATATATTCAAAAAATGTTTGAATGTGAATTAAATGGAGGTATTTATTATTTTATTTAATAAATTTTATGCGTAATTTTTAAATAATTTAATTTCTTTATTTTCTTTAGGTAATAGTGACAAAGAAAACGATTCGCATAATACTTCTTTGATACGGTCTCAACTTGGCACATCAATTGATTCTGATGATAAATTAAGTGATTCCAAATTAACATCCATTCAAGAGCTGTTGATGTGTACTGCAGATTCTTCAAATTGTCCTGTACATTCTTCGTATCAAAAAGTACAATGGTCTTTTTTGGAGTCTCCTGAAGTGTTAGACGAACTAATAAAATCTTTAAATAGAAGGGGTATCAGGGAAAACGAACTTAGACAATTATTAGAACAAGAAAAAGAACAGATAGCCAAATATATAGAAAAATGTCCTAAATGTTCATTAAATCCACTACTGGTTACTAGATTAATTAATTCGATTAATTCTATCAGTAACTATCGCCTGTTTATGTTAAATATATGTATAATTTACAGTTCCCTTCCAATGGAAAAATTGAAGCACAAGCAAGATTAGCCAGGAAATATGTAGATGCGAATTTGAGAAATCCACCAGAAATGGAAACAAACGTAGTTTTAGAACTTGCTCTTCGTGAAAACTTACTTTATTTAGAAAATAAAATATTTCATGGTGCACTTGGTGATTTAGCAATTAAAGTGAATATCGAATTGTTATTTTAATGTTTATATATGAACTTTTGTTATTATTTTACATATTTTATATATTTTAGAATATAGAAGAATGGCGCGAAGCGTTATCTAATAATCGTTACGATAAGCAATGTTCAGAACTTGTATGGGGTTATAAAGGATCTCCTGAAGGAAAAAATAAATTTGATAATGGTTAGTATTCTATTTTATATCACCATTATTATTGAATTTAATATATGTGGATTCGTAAGAAATATATTGTATCTTAATAAAATAATTTTTATTGTACTTTAGAAGCATATCGTGATCCAGGAAATTTCCTCACTGGACCTGAAGAAATAACTTCAGATTTTGAAGAAGAAATAATAGAAGACTGCACGAGTGTGAACGTATCATCGGTTCGAGATTTAGCTTCTGCACTTTTACAAATTGAACAAGCTATTTTACATAAACATCTCAAAAAGCCTTTAGGTAATACATATTTTTTTCTATATACACATTTGTTATGTGTCATATTAAATCAATTATTATTTTTAAATAATTTTATTTGGTTTTAGGTTATAACGAGAAGGAAGTAATAAAAGAAAATAAGAATAATTTAAATTATGATGCATTAAAAAGGTGGGAAATATCGTTAATGGAAAGTACAAGTTATGCACAGGTGTTTTTGCACTATCATATACTCGAAAACAGTATTGAATGGTCGAAATCTTTGCTGAACGTCTGCTGTCGAGTTTGTCGTAGAAAGAACGACGATGAGAATATGTTACTTTGTGATTCGTGTAATAAAGGATATCACATGTATTGCCTCAAACCAAAATTAACTGTAAATTTATTATCTCAATACTTTATTTAAATTTTAATAAATTATTAATATATATACATATTTTTTTTTAGAAAGTACCTAAGGGAGATTGGTTTTGTTATCATTGTAGACCTAGAGAAAAAACACCGCCTAAAAGAAAACAAAGAAAAATCTTCAGGGAAGAAGAATCATGCGATGAAATGGATGACAGTAACAGGTGATAAATAGTAATATGTCATATATAGATTTAAGAGAATTATTTGAAATAATAAATATTTTTATAGTTGGAATGGCAGTACATATCAATCACTATGCTGTAGCTGTAGATCAGGTGGCTCTCTTATACAATGTTCAGAGTGCAACAGAGGCTGGCATGCTGAATGTTTACATCAACCACTTCAACGCAAAACTACATTTGTGTGTTCAGATTGTTCAAAAAAATCTAAAAGTAAAGGTAGAAATATATTTATACTGCGTTTTTTTTTTATTTTTGTTTTTTTTTTAAATTTATGTTAACGCGTGATTTCCTATATAATATTGAATAATTCATAAATGATTCTTTATAAAATATCGCATTATTTTATATAAGTACAAAGTATTGTTATGATATGTCTGATTTGGTAGACTGGGATTCAAAAGTTCGCCGATGTGCAGCGGACGCTATGAACAACATAGACCACTACAAAAAGATGCTGAAACAGCAACATTTTAGTGGTTTGTTTAAAAATTTAAACTAAAAAAATCCTTCTGCTTTTATTACTTTCAACTTTTTTTTATTTGCATTTTTTGGTGTATGTCGATTTTATGCAGTCCATGCTTGCAAATGATTTTCTAAATTCACTATTTGTTATCGTACTATAATTAATGTTTAATCATTTTTACGCCTTATAAAAACGTTTATTTGTTTACTGTTAATTTGCAGTTTTTTTATTTCAATTATTCACAAATACACATACATATATACCTATTCTACATATCGCGTACAAAAACTAAATTTATATATTTTTTTATATCAATTTTGCACATATTGTTATGGAGGTAGAACCAATTTTACTTTCATTCATCTGTATTGAATCACAGATAAATGAATAAATTTATATATATATTATATTTTTAGAATTCACTATATTTTGGCAATAATAAAATCTGATTACATATATATGTGTATATATATGTATGTATATATTTTATATATGTATACATTATATAATTGGAATATTTTTTAGATTCTTTATGGTAAAATAATTAAAGTCTGAAATAATAACAAAAAAGTATTGCGCTATGTTTTATAAATATATATACGTATGTGTATTAAGAAGGTATCACTCCCAAACTTATTTTAATTTAATTATAATGCGTTATTTGCCTTCTTTCTTTTATTAGAGCATGCATGTCTATTTTTTTTCTTTGTTTAATACTTGCAACCCAGATTTAAATATTCGTCGTCCACAATTTTTTTTAATAAATTTTAGCAAAATGAAAGTTTTTATAAATGTTATATAGTAACATGTATACATTTTTAAAATAATTATAGTGATAAATAGATTTCATATATACTTTTTAATTCAAGTCTTTGATAAAATCTTTTTTTTTAGATTCCGACAGTGCTGATGAACATGTTTCAAGAGCAAAGAAGAAACGTAGATCGTCTCCAGAAAATAATAAATCTAATAATAATATCAGTTTAAGAAGTACAAAATCAAATCGATCATCGAATCCAATAAACGATAGTTATGATGGTGTGTTAAATTAAATAAAACATTAAAAAAATAAAAAATATTTATATTCTAATTAACTTATCACATTATCTCTATTTTTTTGTGTATTGTTTACAATTTAAAAAAAATAATTTTTAAAATACACTTCTATAGTTACTTTTTTATTTCAGATTCGGATAGTGATGAAACTTATAAACCTATTAAAGATCGTAGGTTGGTGATTAAACCCAATAATAATCATATCAATGAAAATGGTGTTAGGAAATCAGCAAGACACTCAGACACTGCTAAAAGAAAATCATCAAATATTAATATGAATGGTAGGCAAATATATATATATATATATATATATATATATATATTAAAATGTATATTAAATTTAAAAAAATATATTAGGTTCTAGTGTTATCAAAAAAACACGTAGATCAGAAGCCATGCAACAGGCTATATTAGAAGATTTAGTGAATGAAGTTTTAAATCACAAGGACTGTTGGCCTTTTAACGCTCCTGTTACTATTGAAGAAGTTTGTATATTTCGTTTCATAGATTATTATAAATTTTAATGGCACAGTGTAATTTTATGCTAATTTTAGGCTCCAGATTATTTTGAATTCATCACTGAACCTATGGATTTTGGAACCATTAAAAGAAAACTGAAAAATGGAAAGTATTATGATAATATGGAATTCATGCATGACTCAGCGCTTGTGTTTAACAATTGTTATAAATATAATAAAGATGATGATATCGTCTCAAAGTAAGTCCTTATGATCGGTATTAAAATATTTATTAAATTAATGTTAAAATATCTACATATTTTATATAAATTCTAGAGCTGGAGTACGTCTTCAGAAATTCTTCGAAAAAAGGTGCAAGGACTTAAATCTTGAAGGATTTTCAATAGGAGATTCTGTAGATACTCAACACATAAAATGACGAGTGATTTATAATTAGTGATCGTTATTAGTTGTAAAATCTTAAAATGTGATTATTTTTCCTCTTTTTTAATATAATTTAATTTTAAATTAATTATAATCATTTAGATTATTTATAAAATCGTTTTTAGCATTTTGTAATTAATTAATATTTATTTTTGTGTATTGTATAATTTAATGATTTTAAATTTCAGTACGCGTTACAAATCTTTGTGTTTTTTTTGTGTAATTATTTTTTAGTATTGTTTTTTTTGTTCGCAAATTATTTTTAATCGATTAATATAAAAAAGGTTAATATATTTTTTTCTCATTTCCTTGTCATCCACTTCCTTTATCAAAAATCAACAGTACAATCAGTAGCAGTCAATTTGTAAAATATAACTAAATTGTTTTATCACTCAAAATCCAACAAACATGCTACTAATCAGTTTTGGGATTCTGAATGAAATATTTTCCAATTATTTATTATTATGTCACAATTATTGACATATTTTGTCATGTATCCTGTTAAATAATAAACTTATACAAATTTGTTAAAATTTGATTTCGATGTAATAAAATAACGTTTTGTTAAATAAAGTTTATTTAAAGTAAATTTTTGCTACTGAATCAATATAGTTACATAGATACATATATAGAAATTATAGAATAAATTCAGTGATGTTCTTGCGATTCTTTCAATTTCTTATCTGCCCATTTCTTCTTGTTCTCAGGGGAATTAGCTATAAATAAAATGCAAACAAAAATTATTTATACGATAACATTTTATATGTATTTGGATAAAAATAAAGATCAATCTTTGTATTACGTAATTTTTCAATACTTTGCATTTCAATATATAATTTACATGAAGACAATTTAATTAATATTTTTTACATATGTAAAAAATGAATAAATTTTTATTAAAAAAAAAACAAGTTGCATATAGAATTTTATATTGATAACGAATATTTACCCATTTTATGAATTTTGTATATTATGGGGAAAGTTGCGACGCAGCCAAATACCAAGTATTTATAGAGCCACTGATTTTCCGCATGGAATTTAAATGGAAATTGTGCTATTTTTGCTGAGAATGTATATGGATATTTCATTGGACGAGGAGCAGGTGCATCAGCCATGGTTATAGATTGTTCTGAAAAAAAAACAAGATACGAAATCAATATATTATCATCTTATCTGGAAGAATTGATAAATTAGTAGTTTGAAAAGATATTTAGTAAATATATTTCTGTAAAACTCACAGCACTATAATTTACATAAAATTACAAAATATATTGACTTTATTTTAAATAATTAAATAAAAAATAAGCATTTCTAAAACCCGTTTGTACGTTAGTTAAAGAAAAAACTCTTATTATATAGTTATATAAATTATAATATTGAAATTAATGATAAAATATTAATTCTCGCACATATATAGAAAATTAAAATCGGATTAATTTTTTGGAGGTTATGATAGACATTACATAATGTCAAAGAAAAACCTTAATGGAATATATTTTAGAAATAGAATTCAGATTAAAATAAACAATACTATAAAAACGACAAATACAATATAAAAAAATATAGAAAACAAAATTACTTGACGTTCACAAAAAGATTCCGTAAAACAATCCGAACAACTCGGAGACCAGCCTCGAGTGGTCCAAATACTATAATTATTGACCTTAACCGATATACTGGTTTTAGTCGAATTTTGATTTGATAACAATTTTTAAAATTATATTCGATTAGATTAATAGTTAAATTTGAGTATTCACATTAGTTTGATTAAAAATATACTTGTAAAATTTTATTTTTATAAATAAAATACATTAATAAATTAATTAATCATCGTTAAAAAGCTTTAACATTATTATATTCTTGATACATTAGGAAATAAATTATTGAAAATATATTACATGTATATAATTTATAACAATTATTATTTATATACTAGTATGATCTTTTTGTAATTAATGCTGATTGTAAAATAAAAAACAAATTTAATTAAAAAACTTTCTTTTTAAACTTCAAATAAATATTTATTCAGACAGTTTTCTAAATAGAAATATTTTTTAATTATCAAAAATATAAAATGAATTTGTTAAATACATAAATATAAAAAAACCAAAATAGTGTTTTTTTTTAATTAAATACTTAGGACCAAGACTGTCAATTATCGGTAACGTGAAATTTAGGTTAAAATGTAATGCAATACTATTTACGCGGTTATATTTTTATAATATTCATAAATCGTGATACTAAATTATAAAACTAATACACAATTTGATTTTCCATTATAGATGTCTGATGATGATGATGATGATATTCCTCAATTGCCTGCCGATACATTAGCCATTCTACAAGAATTTTACTCAGAACAAAATGAAAAAAACGAGAAATTATTGAAGATAGAAAACAACGGATGTCCTGAAGAAATTACATTTGATGAAAATTGGGTAATTATATACTAGTTTGCTATGAAATTGTTTTATCGTTTACAATATCATATAATATTGTGTTTCTAGCAATTGAGTCAATTTTGGTATGATGAATCAACCATTAATATAATTGTTAAAGTTGTTACACGTTGTATACCTGAAAATGGATCTATTTGTCTTATTTCATGTCCCACATTATATATTCCTGTTAAAAAAGCATTAAAGGAGAAGAATTGTACAGGTTGAGACATATATTGTAATATTAAATTATTATTATTATTTATTAATAATAATTATTTCTTTTAGTTAAAATATTCGAATATGATACAAGATTTCAAGCCTATGGAGAAGATTTTGTTTTTTACGATTTCAATAAACCCTTAAATGTATCAGAAGATGTATACAAATTTTTCGATATAGTTATAGCAGATCCTCCGTTTTTATCGGAAGAATGTCTTACAAAAACTAGCGAAACTATTAAGTATGTGATGAAAGATAAAATAATCCTTTGCACGGGTTCGATAATGAATGACGCGGCTACAAAAGTGTTGAATGTGTCGATGTGTGAATTTAAACCGAAGCATAAAAATAATTTAGCTAATGAATTCTCGAGTTACTCGAATTTCGATTTTGATGCTGTAGTGAATAAAGTATGTACATGATATTTGATGATAATGTGTAAATAAAATAATAATAATAATAAGAGAATGTGGTTTTTAATGCATCACTTTATTAGCACCAATAAATAATATTAAGAGTAAAATATGGAAATAATCACTGTTTAGTACTAATATTTAAAAAATAAAATCAAGCAAAAAAAATATATAACACAATTTTTCACATTACATATTATATGAGTATATGCCGTAGCATTATCACTTTTTACATTAATTAAACATAAGTTGCAAATAAACAATGAATGATTCATATTTGAATACAATTTAGGTCACTTTTTAACAGATTTATTCTCAAAAATTGTTATTTATAGGATTAACATAGTAGCGAGAAAGTTCTAACAAATTAAAAAATAAATAAACAGATTAACAAAACGTCAATTTTATGAAACTATAGTCGTATTTGTGACATTATTATCACAACATAACATAGTTTCAAAGTTGTGACATGATAAAAAAACTAAAAAGGCAAGTTAGATTATTTATCTATATAACTAATCAATGTATTGTTTCTTCTTCATAATCGTCGTCGTCGTCGTTACGCAAAGGCACAATTCATTTATTTGCATGAAATTCGTGGAATTTGAAAAAATATCAATGGAACGGCTTCAATTGCCATCACATCCAATCGTAACAGTTAATATCTTTCAACATCAACTATGAAGTATCATTTGCGACTAAATATGACTACAAATACTATTCTTATTGAATAATAAAATTTGACTAAGAAAAGAAAATAGTAAATGTGGTACGAACATATCACTGTTTTATCAAAATGATAATAATAAATTTGCAGTCGAACTTTGTCATCATTAAAAGAACTTTTTTATCTACGATATTAATATATCTAATATTAATACAAACTGTAACATTTATTATCACTGTAATAATATTGATTTCATTGTCGGCTATTATTTGTCTGTTTTAATGTAAATAATTATTTTTCTACATCACATGTAAATTCCTCTTTAGTACATTTAATACTGTTAATTAAAATTAAATCAGCATGACAAATTAAATTTCAAATATAGCCGAGAGTGAAAGAGTTAATTAATATGAATTCACTTAACGACAGACAAAGCTAAATAATAAATTAAGAAGTGTATAGTAATGTTTTCTCACTAAATTATTAAAATTATATAACATAATTTCAATGAAATAAAAATAAAATACTTACATCTAATACTAAAATAAATATTATAGTATGTATATATATATTATTTTATATGATATACGTATGCATATGATAATCTTTTCATTTTCACAACTTTCTCTTATTCATATTCACATACGTTCAAAAAAATAGTTTATTTCAATAGATATTTATAAAAAATCAATACAAATTTATTTTTTATTTAACATTAATATTCGTTAAACAATTGGTTTTGATATAGACTTTTTATAATATATTATGCATATTATATAATGTAGAATTATTTCTGTATTTTTAATTTATTATTGTTTTTTAATATTTTCAATAACAACTTGTACATACAAATTAGTTTTCATATGTTAATTTGATATGACGGTTAGTATATTTTTATTTATTTCGATATTTAGTTATATGCTTTTGACATTATTATTTATATTTAAAATTAAATATTCAAGTGCAAATGAACATAACATAAGTCAAATAATTGAAATTATTATGCCAAATACAAAAAAACGATATGATTCCTGTTTTTTTTTTCAAACAAATTTTCATTCATTTCTTCTAGATGTTCAATAATAAATGTTAAATAATTATTGGTCGCATTATTACGAAATACATTAATAGCTAAATTAACGGTTTAAATTTATCGATATAAAAAAATAAATATTTACATATTTGCTTCAAGCCAATATGAAAATATAAATCGTAAAATCATAATATCCTAATTTCAGTTGCAGATATATTCCAAAAATAATATTCTACATTGAGAGTGTTATAATTGTAAAATAATGTCATTTTACTGTCACTTTCATTTTAGTATTGTTTACATCTAACATGAAAGTAATTACAATACTGAAATATGTTTATAATAATAAAATACTAACAATTCGTAATATTTTTAGAACAAAAAAAGCTGCTTATTCGTAGAGTATTCGAATTTTTAAAATATTAATAAGAATATATATTTAAAATGATTATAAATAACACAGTTCCAAATAAATAATCTGTAATTTTATATTTTTGAATATTATCCATTATCATAAAAATGTGGACATAATATAATGTGATTCTTCATAGAAACTTCAAACAATATCTATAGTAGATGTCAAATGTAATAATTTCTTTAATTAAATAATATAATGTGTAATATTTAGATAATATTTGCTAGTAATTTATGTCCACCTTCTGTTTTAAAGATAAAACTCTATCAACAGTCATATATTAATTATATAATTTTGCTTCTATTTTGTAGTATAAAATAGAAATTATGTCAAGCAACAAATAATAAAATTGGTCTCATTAAAAATACTTTTGGAAATAAATGAAAATGAGAATAAAAATACATTGCAACAAGGGTACTTTTTCAATAATTCTTAAGAGATCATATACACACAGCATTATTCAATTATATTAATTAGTATTAATTTTATAATTGGTAATAAACGCATATTTAATCTATGTTTAACACCCGTCACCCTCACCGTTATAAATTAACTAATGTTAGCTAACTTGAGGTTTTTGAATATATTATTCATCACTTAATTTAAAGGCACACCACCGTAATGAATAAAATAAGGCATGTGTCGCAAAAGCTAAATTAACAAACTAAGCAACTTTATACAGGACGTAGATCATCCAGTTCCACATTTGCCTGTTTCAAACACACCCTTGCGGAAGAATGGTGAAAATTGCACTAGAGTTTCTTTGGTTAATGGTTGAGCGTAAAATGGGCATCTTTTATCACTAGCACATATTGTGATCAATGTTCTTAAAAATGTTTCTAATTGTGGACGACGATTGCTTGCTAACTTCTCAGAACCAAATAGCTGTCTTGATGGAAAGGGTATCCCTGCAACCTGATGATCAAAAGTAATTTAATAATATTATTGGTTGACTTCATATGTTAATTTTACATAATATACATAATAATATTTATAAAAAAAATAAATTGATATATTCAATCTATTCTTGTGTCCATTAAAAAAGATTTTATTGTTTTTATTATTAATATTATTTTAAAAATTTAGAATATACAGTTAGAAATTAATTTTTATGTAATTTTATCTAATTAAATAATTATATATATATATATATATATATATATATATATATATATATATATATATATATGCTAACCTTTACTCCATATATTGTTTTCATGTTAATATATAATTCTCTAAATCTTCTATATCTTCTCAATAATCCCCATCTTTCATCCTCTAAATCAATTCTCACTTCATATTCATAATGGGTAGATTTACCAGCACCTCTTATTACAAAACATGGTATTGATATATATTGATCTGCAAATATAATATTATAATAATAAAGTTCTAGTATTTTATTTAAATGAAATAAAACTATTGATTTTACTTAATATTGTAGACTGTCTTAACCATGTTGAATTATCATATGGAGCAGGCTGAAAGTACAAATACTTTGTTAGAATTTGATTCATTTTATCATCATACAAAAATGATTATATTATATTAAATAAATATATTAATACTTACTGCTGAATGGTCATAAGGTCTATTCATGACATGTAAATCCAACAAATTCATTCTAGAAGCAAAAATATTATCACCATGTATACTTGAAACGTTGTCACTCTGTGAAAGTTTTACATCTTGTAGAGAAGATTCTCCAGTTGTCGACCATGTATTATTGTCATAAACATCACTTACAATCAACTCATCATTTGATGTGGAAACATTATCGGACGCTTCAATTTCGTCTTTTAATCTTTGTTGGAGGGGATCAGTTTTGGCTATTCTCAGTGTTGTAACTCTACCTGACGAAAATATCACATCATCACAAGCATCATCAGTGGGACCTTCGTCTGACAAAAGATTATCAGTAGTTTCACCATCGCTACCACCATATGGAGTTTCGTGTATAGGTGTAACCATTATTGAGCGAGATTTGGAGGAACGTTGATTATCAAAATTAGAATATTGCAATGCCATTTCTAATCTTATATATTTTTTCTGCAGTTCTTGGAGAACCTTAAAATTTAAAAAAAATGTTACGAGATCTTTATATTTAGATAAGCATTATCATAAAATTAACAAAGACATATTATAAAAAATGTGATTTTCAAACATACACACATACATACATACTTAAACACACACACACACACACACACACACACACACACACACACACACACACACACACACACACATATATAAATGATTTCTTTTAATATTTAATATAAACGTATATAAGACAAATTTTTAAAAGAAAAAGTTAGTTTAATTTGCATGATATTATTTTACAATGAAAAATATGTGTGATTAAAATTTATGTAATAATTACTGTAATTTGACGATTTAGCTCTTCTTTGGAACAATCATTTTCTAAGCTCGATATAACTAACATTTTTTGTGCAGCAACTTTTTGACAAAGTCTTTGCATTGCACGTAATGCTTCAGCTTCTGTAATATGCTTAGAACCACCAGAAGTTCTATTCATATCACCTAAAACATATTTAATAATGATATAAATGTCCTTTAATTATAGTTTTAAACAATTAATAACTAAGTTTAATATATATATATAAATAATTATATTACCTGCTAATTTACGTCGTAATTTAGCTCTAGTGTGCCGATCTTCTGATGAAATTTTATCTGTAAAACCAGGCGAATTCACAGCGGCACTTTCTTTTTTACTCTAAAAATATAAAATTATTATAAAAAATATAATTTAAACTTATAAATTTAATTGTAAAAAACGTTACTTTATTATAATCCTCAGTACTGGACATTTCATCGCTATCATCCAATAAAGGTACTTTTTTGTTTCTTGGTTTTGGCGTTGACGTATTAGTACTATTATTATCACCAACATCGCTATCTGTCATTACGCTAGAAATTATACCTTCTCCATAACCACTAGAAATTAATTTATTACTACTTTCATATGCTGTCGATGTGTCAATGTTAGTTGCCGAACTATTACAATTTGAATCTGAAGGTAAAGATTTCAAGTCATTTGTAGTATCAAATGAACAAGATGAATTTGCAGTATGGAATGTATCACATGTGGTTAAAGTGGATGTTGACAATTGTGCAGATTTCAAGTCCAATGTCATTCTGAAATTATATACATATTAAAAAAAAAAATATGTCAAAATATTATAAAATAAAAGTAGTTAACGATATATTATAGTACGATTTTTTTCTTTCTTCGATATCTTTCTCAGGAACATCGTTTTCTACAATAGATTTATCCATTGGTAATTTATTATTTTCCTCATCTGTGTGTGTTTGGTTATCTGTAATATAAATATAAAAATCCATTCATTTTAATATTTATAAAAATAGATATTTTTATTGTACTATATTTAAGAAGTAAAATTAATGATATAAGGAATAAATATAAAAAATGTCTATAAATAAACCCAAAGACTTACTTTTATTATCTAAGAGCGTCTGCTCAATACCGACTTCTTGTAAAGCCAGTAAGGAAAGTTCGGATTCAAGTTGTTGTACTTTGGAACGATGTGAGGACAAACTAGCCACTCGAGTTTGTAATTCCTGTTCAAGAGATGAAAGTTCTTTTTTCTAAAAAAATAAATTTTATTACACATTTTATTAAACATATATTGAATAATAAAAAAATGCATTTAGTTTTTCTCATCAGCTGACTTCAAAGCCAAAGATCTTAAATAACGCTTCAATTAACACGTCAATTAAGAACCAGAATTTGTTAGTAGTAAAGATAGAGTAAAATTAAAAAAAAAATTTTTTTTTCAATTCTAGTAAAAAGTAAATAAAACTTAAATACTAAACATTATAAAGAAGTTGACTAAAAAGAAGCTCAACGTTTAAGTATCATATGACATACCATAGAGTCAAAAATTACTCGATTTAATTTTTATTTTTAGAATTTCTATATAACCATAAGTTATTCTGAATAATTGATTACAGGCGATAAAAGGTGTAAGATTAGAGTTAAAGTGAAGAAAAATCTTATTAGCTTACGACAATACCCAAATTAGGACCAAAGAAGGTAACAGTTAAATTTGATGACATTATCCATAATTAGTAATGTTATTATTATAGTTTTTGAATCTTTACCATAAATAATAAATTAAAAAAAACTATTAAGAATTAGTTAACAAACACAACATGTTTTCTATTATCACAATTACAAATCATTTAACTTTTTAATAAGAAAACAAAATTTGTTGGAAAGTTTTAAACACTGATAATAAAGTTTCAACACTATTTTGAGTACCCAAATATGTACACTATAAGTAAAACTTTACAAATAATTGAAAAGAACGAATTTAAAATTTCCTTACATGATGGTTTACCAGATCTCTCATGGTCAAAGCTGCTTCAGAGTCATATTGCTGTAATAGCTGTAGTAAAGATTCAGCTGAATTTTCTGATATATTAGAATTATCAGGACTTGGCGAAATATTCTAGATATTTAAAAAAATAATAATTAAAAAACAGTATAATATCATAATTTATAACAATGATATTTCATGGTTATAAATTATATTTAACAAATATCAAATTAATCGACGCGATATATTACAGAAAAAAATATTTAGGTTAATTACATTATTATAAAAAAATAATTTAGTTCACTAATTAATATTATATAAAATATTTATTTACTAAAGGATAATTATGAAAGGAAATAACTTGAAATGATAACGGAAAAAATGTGATGTTATCTTACCACAGGCAGTTTAATGCCTTTTCCTTTTAGCTCTGCAAGTTTTTCAGCAATAAGTTGATACAATACTTTACGTTTCAAATGTATTGCATTTTTAACACTTGATGCATGATTAAATTCACAATCAACCTTTAGCCGTTTTGGTAAAATAAAAATAGAAAAAAAAATAAGCATATACATCTAAAATTCATAAAACTAAAATTTACATGTAAAAGGAAACTAAAACAATATTATAAAAATAAATTAAATAATAATAAATGCAACTTAATTAAATAATAAATTGAAATGAAAATACAAAGACAATAAATACAAAAATAACGTAATGAATATTTCATTACTAAAAGGAATGAAATTAAAAAAATAATAATAATGGTTAGTAATAAATCAAAAATATGAAGAAATAAATTTTCATAATCACCATTTGCTGATGATTTTCTTTTAATGAAAGTAATTTTTTCTGTCTTCCGCGTAATTCTTTTTGTCGCTCTTTAAGTGCTTTACGTCCAGCACCCCAACCGCGTTCAAGAGCTTTCCAATCTGATGTCAATTGTTGACATTGCAAAGCATATTCTTTTTCCATTTGTTGTCGTTCCTAATATAAAAAATAAATAAAAATATTAATATTTTCAAAGATCATCCTAACAGAATTTTATTTTTGCATACTTCATCAAGTCGTTTTTGAGCTTCCTGTAACTGTTCTTTTTCCACATGCCATTGGCGTTCTCTTTCTTCTTGTTCCTGTTGAAAAACTTCTCTTTCTCTCATAAGTTCTAAACGTTGCGCTTCTATTTCATCAACACGAATATCAGTTTCGATGTCTCTATATAAAAACAAAATATAAATAAATTAAAAAAAAATAAATTAAAAAAAATAACTTAAACATATAAATAAAACATACCCAACAACGGATGCAAGATTTTCTGTACTAGCAGCTAAATCGGTTGTAGACCAACTTAATAACGATAATCTAGAAAGATTCATCATTGACGTGCTACCTTCTTTTCTAAGCTTTGCAGCTTCCGCAGGATCATTGTAACGAAACATATTTGTACGACCAAGTAGTAAAATACAACCTGGTTAAAAATCACAAAAAAATATATTTCAAAGAATATTGAAAAATAATAACTTATAAAATCTACATACCTTGACTCAATTTTGTTGGTTTATCAATGAGTATAGTATTTAACCAACATTGAGCGTTTGGATTTGGATATATAGTAGCAATGCCTTCATGAAGACTAATCCGACAATGCTCTGGTAAAACGCCACTACCAGTTAATATTATATCAGGTACAGTTTCACATTCATCACTACCAATCAATGTTTCACCTTCCTTCAAGAACACGAAGTTAAAATATGGTAAGAGTATTACGTAATTTCCAAAACTATGTAGATAAATTTTTAGAAAAAATAACACTAACTTTTAAATGATATAAAGTTACACCAGTTGAATATAAATTATCATCTATTCCAACTAAATGTGGCATATCAGAATCAAGAACTACCCCTAATCCACTTTTTCTAAGTCCAAGAGCTTTCTGCTCTTGTAGAATTTGCTGTGTTTCTCTCCATTTTTCTGTCCATTTTTCTGTAAGGACCTTTTCCTGAGCTTCTTTCTTTTGTAAAGTAGCTAGAACTTGAGGTTCATTATCGCTTGGATGCTAAAATTTCATAATATATATATATATATATATATATATATATATATATATATATATATATATATATATATCTATAATCACTTTACAACTTAAAAAAATATAAATAAATGAATAAGAAAATTAAACTAACAACATGGAGTCCAATTTGGGAACGTAGTTTTTCAATTTCTTCTCTAAGTTCTCTTATAAGTTTAACATTAGGATCTTCATTAATAGTAGGTTTATTAATAATATTTTTAGCTCTATTTGCATATCGTAAAGTGGAAAGCGTCTCTCCATAGTTACAATCTGCTGGTGATATCTAGAATAAAATATGAAATAGTAAGAATACCATTATTTAATATATCAGTTATACAATAACAATAATATTATTTACAGCTGCAATCATAATAGTTTTAGAATTTCCACCAAGAGAATCTTTCAAAAGCCAGGTTAATACAGAATCTCTATACGGAATAAAAACATTTTTCGTGTTTTTATTATTCTTTTGTGCACTAACTATATTATTTTGCATCAATGAAGACTCTGCAAGAGCTGATATAACAGATCCCAAAGTAACTAGAGATTTATTGATATGAGCACCTTCAAGCAATCGTTGACCAGTTGCTCCGGTAGCATCAGCTCGTTCACTAAAATATTTAAAAAAACATATAATAAAAAAAATATAATTAAAAAATTAATTCTGTAAATTCACCTTCCAGCTAAATCAACAAGATGTACTTTTGATACGGTTTCACTTGGCATATTATTATGCTGAAAAACAGCTTGAACAAACGTGATAGTAAATATAGCATGAGATCTACTAGATACATCATTCATTTGTGTTGAAGCTGTCGTTCTATGCAAATTTCCTCTATGCATACATTCCTTAAAATATATAATTGTAAAATAAATCAGTCATTAAAGGAGTACATTAAACTAAAATTATAAAAACCTGTATGTCAGCATAATCAGACACTAAATGTTTTGATAAATCTTGTACATATGGTCCAAGTTTAGGATGTTCTCTAACTTTTAAAGAGTGACTGGTTTCACCTCCCAAAAGATCTTTTACTCTTTCATTGTAAATTTCTAGGTAACTTACTTCTGTACGATATGATGCACCATTTTCTTTACCTGCAGCAACTCGAGAGAAAAGAGTTCTACAAATTCTAGGAATTAGCCCTTGGCATTCCTAGAACAAATTAAATATTCATTGTTGTATGAATTAATCTGGATAATACAATTAAAATGAAATATCAATTAAACATCTGACATACAGGCGATCCCATCATTGTAAACGTTTTTCCACTCCCAGTTTGACCGTAAGCGAAAACGCACGCATTATATCCTTCAAAAGCGCTATCAATTACATCAATTCCTAAATCTGCAAACACCTGAATAAAAAAGTTTTGATAAATTTACAATAAATTTCCATTGATACACAGTTAAAATAAAAGTACATAAAATATTTTTTATTAAAATGAAGAATTATGACATTTCCAAACCATATTTATCCACAAAACCTTTAATGCATAAAATGTCAGTTTAAATGAAAAGATTTATATATATATATATATATATATATATATATATATATATATATATATATATATATATATATATATATATATATATATATATATATGAAATATTAAGATTCTTAACCTGTTCTTGTGCAGCAAAATGAGAATCATCAGTATTGAATGACCAATATGAATGATCGAAAGTGAAGTCTTTGAACTTATCACGGAATCCATCGGTAACTTGATCTTTCGAAGTTCCCTGAAACGATTCACTTACATTATAACACGTAATATGAATGATGAAAAACGTAGAAAAAAAATATAACAAGCATACTTTCGAAACATGAAGGCGAGTTTTCTTGCCATCCATTTGCACGATTAACTTTGCGTTCATGTCCAACTCTCTGAAACGAATGAAGTACAAATTTGTCATTTGTAATAAATTATGGTAAAAGGATGAATGCAAGACTTTTTTGGGGAAAATTGCCAAACGGTGAATGGAAAACAAAAATGACATTACTAACCGTTGATTGAAGGGACGGACGCGAACCGCGACTTTCACCGACGCCATAGTGATTAATTTTGTGATATTTAATGAGCAAATCGTCGTCAAACGTCAAGTCGCACCCATTTCGATTTCATAGCTGACCTCATGACAGATACACAATCTTTTTTAAACGTATTCGCGTGGACCAAAATATAGCATAAATAGCAACCATGTTCACGTCTAATGAAAAAATTAAATAATTATAGCTAATTTTACTTTAACCCTTTTGCGAGAGAATTTTTGACATAAAACATATTAAAGTGAATAAAATTAGTGGTAACCAATATCTCCGTGTTATGGAAACAATTTAGATAAACTGACTGATAATATATATATATATATATATATATATATATATATATATATATATATATATATCACTATTATGCAAATTTAATATCACACTATTAAATTACAATCATTTCAGTTAATTGTGTTTAATATTTATTTATTAATATTTATAATTACCACTTTTATAAAGTACAACATGTATTTTAGATATTAATTAAATTTTTATAGATATAAAGAAACATATTTTTAAGACTAATGATTAACTAATTTGCTAAAAATTTTAAAGTTGTCATTTTAAATCGTTATCATATTTTGTTTAAACTAAAATCATTAATAAAAATAAATACACATTATATTACATTAAGATTCAATTTTATCTTTCTTTTATATGTTTATTTGTTTTATATACATATCTATATTATGTATGATTACGTTGAAATGATACTTCCTCTCATTTTAATGAAGTTATTGACTAAAGTTAACATGATAACTAAAATTCTCTGTAGATAAATGAATCACGAGTAATTTCCTAAAAAAAATCAGATTACTTTAATCAGATAAGAATGAGAGTGGGGTATTTATATATAAAAGTATATTAATTATTTTAGTTCATAAAAATTTTAAACACATGCATTTTGTGTTGTATTGTGAAATTTTAAACACAAACATTATTATTTCTCAATTACTATTACGAAATACAATTACGAAAATTGATTAGTTTATTAATTAAGAATCGTCCAATTATATTCCATTTCAGGTAATACTACATATTTAATTTTTACATAGATTTAAGATAAAACAAATTTAATTATTACATACATATAATTTTATTTTAATTTTTAGATATTTCAGAAAGTAGTGGCAAGGAGCGTCAAACGCACGTTTTGCCTATATACGATTTTGGTTTGACATTTGGCGGTAGTTTGCGTTTGCTTCTTGTCTTTTCGGCTTTGAAATCATATGGAGATAATCCGGTGAGGGGCGTAGTCCCTCAGTAGGATTGAGTATGGCTGGTCCCGACGAAGCCGACCTTCGCGGGAAAGTGGAGGCTCGCTTCCTCACCATGTGGAATAATGTAAAATACAGCTGGAATGTCAAAATGAAGGCTAGCTTTTCCAAAGAATCACCTGTGTGGCTTCTAGGAAGATGTTATCACCGCAAATTGGTAGCAGCAGATTCTCCAGATAAACCAGAAGTAGCAGCAGATGCCGTAGCTGAACCTACGCCCTGTGCTAGACCTGATCGCTTAGAAGGTGGAGAAGGTTTGGATGGATTTCGTCTAGATTTTTCTAGTAGATTGTGGCTCACCTATCGTAGAGAATTTCCTCTTATAGGAGGTTCGACTCTCACCACTGATTGTGGTTGGGGTTGTATGTTGAGATCTGGTCAGATGTTGATCGCTCAAGCTCTTGTATTGCATTTCCTTGGACGAAGTTGGAGATGGGATGGTGAACGAACTCCTTTCGATGCCAGGTCATACCACGAAGAATGCCATCATCGAATGATAATTAAATGGTTTGGAGACAAACCATCATGTAATAGTCCACTTTCGATTCATCGTTTAGTTAAATTGGGAGAAACTTTTGGAAAAAAACCCGGTGATTGGTATGGCCCTGGTTCGGTCGCGTACCTACTGCGTGCAGCGGTCCAAGAAGCTTCCAAAGAGAATTATGAATTCGATGATTTGTGCGTTTATGTAGCCCAAGACTGTGCCATATACCTCAAAGACGTTCAAGATCAGTGTATGAAACCAAATGGAGCTTGGAAGTCTCTAATAGTATTGGTTCCTGTGCGGTTAGGAACTGAAAAAATGAATCCAATATACGGTGCATGTTTAACATCAATGCTGAGTCTCGAATGCTGTATTGGTATTATAGGAGGAAAACCAAAACATTCCTTATACTTTGTTGGATTTCAAGATGACAAACTTATACATTTAGATCCACATTACTGTCAAGAAACTGTAGATGTATGGCAACCAAATTTTACCGTGTCTTCGTTTCATTGTAAATCTCCAAGGAAAATGCCACTAACCAAAATGGATCCATCCTGCTGCATTGGCTTTTATTGTGCTAATCAAATCGAATTTAACAGTTTCATAAGCACTGTTCAACCTTTTTTAATACCTCCTAATTCTACAGGAACTTCAGAATATCCAATGTTTATATTTTCTGATGGAAGAGGTACAGACGCGCAGATACGTTCTGCTCGATATTCAATCGCTGAAGCAGATGAACGATGGACGTCTAATGTAAATGATAGTGATACTGATCTCGAATGTGAGGATTTTGTACTTGTGTAGTATATAAGACATTTAAGCATTTTCTTTTTTATTTATTTATAGTTGTTAAATAAATTTATAATATACCATTATGTATATTAAAATTAACGCTTATTTTTTACTGCAACCGTTTGTAATATTGATCTGGATAGATATTAAAACTATTGTTATTAAAAATAATCTTATTGATATGCATATATAAATGAGTGTGCAATGAAATTTAAAAATTAATGAAAGCGTTTGATAATATTTTTATTCAAGTTCGAAATAATTTGTTACTCAAAAATATATGTACAGTATGTATCAAATAATATTCTTTAAAACTATTATACTTTAATTAATATTGCTGCCAATATCATTGATTTGCTCTTTTGACACAATAATTATATGAAAAACATGACTGAATAGTATAAATATATACATCTAATGAAATAAAAAATGTGGTCGTAAATTTAAGTTTATTATCATCTTGTAAAATCCATAGTGTTTTTCTATTATATAAATTTAAAATCAGTTGAAGTAAAAATGTTTATTTTCATAACAGAAAAATAGAATTTTTACACATACAAAAATCAATAAATGATTTTGTAATTTATATTTTATTAATGCAGAAATTACAATAATGTAAAATTAGAATTTTACAATTTTAAAAAAAATGCAATATATTATAGTATAAAATTATTTTAAATTCAAAACTTTTTTTTAATATTATTTACATACATATATATATATATATATATATATATATATATATATATATATATATATATATATATATATATATTTTGTATGTATGTATGTATATATAATAAAAAAGAAATAACGCTAGAATATTCTGAAGAATGAACGTTTTATCATTAATATTAAAATGTAAAAGTATAGGCAATTATTTTCATAAGTACAAGATTTTTACCATAAATATTTCTATGCTTAGATCAATGAAAATATTTTCATCTGTTATAAAATATAAATAGTTAAAGCGTATTTCGAAAGGAGGGTTAAAAGTCGTCAAATTTCGAAAGATTTGGCTGTTTTTTTTAATTTTGTTTTAATTAGAAATAATATCGACAATTTTACCTATCGTTTATGATCTTATGTTTTTCATTATGCATTGTCGTTAAATGAAGCTGGACATTTCTTAAAATAATGACTGATATTATAAGCTAAATGTGGAGCTATGCAATGTACAGGATGTATGCGGTTCACTTCATTATCAATATTTCCAACAATAACTTTTTTTGCTCCTAATCCACATTGTGATATTGATAATCCACTAAGTACATAATTTGTATGATACAGATCACGTCGCCTACGACATATATTGATTTTAATTAATATATAATAAATTACATTTACATTATAAAATAATAAAATTATTTATTTGTACATACTTTCCGGGTTTATCAATAAAGCCACCTGATGGATTTTCACAACAGACTAAAATATATTCTTGTAGAGCGCCTTGATTAAATAAGAGATCATCTAAATTTACTCCATCTAAAATTAAAAAAAGATGTCTATATTTCAGAAACAAATAATAAATAAAAAGAAATTACAAAGTTAGAATTTAATTTATCCATTGTGAAACAATTACGAACATATGTTTTCATTATGTTTATATATTAATTACTTTTTAAATATTCTTATATTATGTTATACTTAGATATTATTACTTATTGCTA
Organism: Leptonema lineaticorne; assembly: GCA_024500535.1. Lineage (NCBI taxonomy): Eukaryota > Metazoa > Arthropoda > Insecta > Trichoptera > Hydropsychidae > Leptonema > Leptonema lineaticorne. Next base: position 3,479,656 of record JANIJI010000008.1, on the reverse strand, counting down.
TATATATATATATATATATATATATATATATATATATATATATATATATATATATATATATATATATATATATATATAATGCTTTATTTTAATAAAACTACTATTTCAGAAGCAGTTGTTAGTTTTATAATCTTATGAATAAAATATAAAAAATTACGCATACTATTAGATGGATAATTAGTAGAAGAGATAAAAACTGTTATCTTATTTATATTCGTTTTTGATAATAAATTAATAATTACCTCTTTGGAATAATACTGTATGTATGATGGGGAAAATTCCACCTTGCCAAAATGAATAACAACCATCAACTAATTTGTTTGTTCTACCTTGAAAACCACCTTCTAATTTCATTTGACGATTAACACACCACCTCAGCAAAGCGTCAATATCGCATAATTGTGTTTTGCCAAGAAGCGTGAGCGCAGCTATGGCACAAAATGCGTAGCCTCCGTGTGCTTCCATATCTTGTGAGCCTCCAAAGCCGCCTTCATAAGTTTGGCAGCTTACAATCCATTCCGCAGTTTTATCAAATAAAGCGTCAGTATACACATTAGTGAGTTTTGCTACATTGACTGCGCAATATGTGCCTCGAATATCAACTTCTCCCCCTTTATGCATTGCAAAAGCTCCATTCGTAGATCTCATAGTCCAAAGGAATTGTTGCAATTTTTCTCTATTAATAGAATCGTATGCTTCCTGGGTGCCTACAATACATAAAGCGTTTATCGCAGCATAAGTTGGCGCAAGGTGAGGATCTTGTCCTGGTCCACCTCCATAGCCGCCATCTTCATGTTGGCATTTTGATAAAAACTGAACAACGCTAGACAAGGCTTTACTGTCAGGCATGTCATTTAAAATCCACAATGCATTTAGAATCCAATAACAGACCCATGGACGACTAGCATCTAAGCATTCGTAAGCCTCTGGTATATGATGCAACGCAGTTTTCAAATAATCAACATGAATTTTTTTATTAATTAATGGTAAATTTGGATTAAATAGAACCCTTTGCTCAAATGTTTCGAAAGCTTTTAGTACAGATTTTTCAACCGCAGCCTGTGGACAATAAAATATTAAATATTCTGAAGAAAATTTGTTTCAAAAAGTTAACTTAAGACTTAATATGAAATGAAAATTTAGTTACAATAACAAAATAGAAATACCTGTTCTTTAATGGTTAAAGTACTATCAATGTCTAATGTCTGTTCACCAACAATTTCATCAAAAAAACGCATTTTTGCCATTTCTATGCGTTTTTTTTTATTACTATTTCGAGGAAAAATATGTAGAATAAACTCCTATTAGAATATAATAAATGTTTTTTTTTCAGTGTGTACTAAAAGAAACACCCCCAGCTCACAGCTGCGGAATGACATTTGGAAATGTCAAATTAAACTGAATATCTAAAAACAACCTCAGCTTATGTATTAGCAATTGAAAAACAGATCTACCAACTTTTTAAATATATTTCATTTTTCTTCAACAAAATTAATGCGTGTATACACTTTATTTAAAAAAAAGATAAATATTCATTTTCTATATTTATATTAATATTCATAATATTTAAGATTGATATGAAATGAAATCATCTCAGATATTTTTATCACAAAGCTTCTGAATACCAATTTATTTATATAAATCGAAGAATAACTATAAATATTTAAATTAAAAAAAAATTAAAACACAAATATATTTTTTGATATATTATACTACAAATTATATTGAGTTATATGTACGTTTTTAAATATGTATTTGATGAATGAAGAGTCATAGTAAAGGAAAAAAGGATTTAGGCTTCTTTCAAAAAAGTATGAAATTAAAGTATAAAACTTATAACATCAAATTGTCAATAATTTAATTTCAACAGATCTTTTAAGATGAACATATTGATTTACGTTTGATTTAAAAAAAAAACACTAGTTATGAAAATAATAACACGAAAAACATATAAAATTAATATTTTGTATTATAATAATTAATTTGTATTTTTTTAACGTGAATGTACTTATATTTATTATACGTTTAAATTTCAGGGCAAATTTTAAATGTTGTCTTTTTTCAACGATGAATTGGTAGTGTTAAATTAATGCGGTAAATTCAAATGCGAAATTGCGCATGCGCGCATGATAGTACAGCGTTCGTTTCGCGCATGTCGAGTAACCTCCGTTGACATGTCGAAAAATAAGCTTGCGCTCTGGATTTACAACTCTCTCCAGACGCCTTCAACTCGCGGTCCGATACGGACGTGTGCGCGTTCTTTTGCGATTAATAAACGCATTATGGTTAGTCTACTTTCACTCAAACCTTTTTTCAACTCGTTGCATATAATAACAACATGCACAACATGTCATTTTTAATTATAAATATGTATATGCATACGGTCTTTGTTTACAATTCGTATTAAATATATTATATGCAACAGGTTGTTCACAAATGTGTTTAGACTATAAACATGTTATATTGAAATTGTAAAATGATAAATGTATTAAAACTTTTTAAAAGATGTTCGTAATCAATTGTTTTTATATCATGCAATAAATATATTATAAAGAGAATGTATACACACACAAACACACACACACACATATACATTATGTAGCTCATCTGGTTTATTTAAATTATATATCTACATACTTATTTCAAAAAAAAATTTTTTTGTAAGAATTATTATTATTTATTTTATTATATAATTTCGTAATATCTATGAATAGTCATATATCAATATGCATTTTTAATAAATATTAGTTTAACATGTACAATAGTTTTGTAATTAAGATTATTATTTTTTTATTTTGTAATTTATATAGTTAATCGATGTGATATTTATATTTTATTTTGAATGTTTGAAAACACCCGTTGTTCGCCTTTCGAATGGCAATCTCTTATTGAAGGCCATTTACTCGTTATGCTTGAGAAAAATTGGTTCAATTGTGTTTCTTTTATTGGTATTAATTGATTACTTTTATTATATATTTTTATGCTACAAGTTTATTTTGTCTTAACATAGATGTGAGAAACAAACATATAACTATTATTAATAATTTTGAAAAATACAATGTTTTACTTTAATAAGTATAAAATATTTGAATGGTTACAAGAAAATTTTAAATTATGTATTTGTTAAGCGATTTAAATTTGGAGTCACTTTGTTTTATTAATGTGGTTACATACAGGAAACAGTACAAATTATATATATATATATATATATATATATATATATATATATATATATATATATATATATATATATATATATATATATATATATATATATATATATATATATATTAGAATTCAATTTATATATATATTTTCGTTTTAGTTAGAGATTTTTATATTTCAAATTAAAGAAATCATTAATACACTTTTTTTATTTCAAATTTGATAACCTCATATGTATCAGGTCATACATATATACATATGTATTTATTTTATCTCCGTATATTTTTTAATTTCAAAAATTTAGTATTTTAATATATTTTCCAGGCTGATAAATTAACTCCTTCAGATCGTTCTGAAAAACTTCAACCTTTGTTGAGTAAAGGATGGAAAGTTCAGGAAAATAGAGATGCTATTGAGAAAGAATTCCTTTTCAAGAATTTTAATGAAGCATTTGGTTTTATGACTCGTGTAGCATTATTAGCTGAGAAGATGGATCATCATCCAGAATGGTTTAATGTTTATAACAAAGTTCAGGTCTAATATATATTACAAAGGCTGAGTAAGATAAATTTATAATTTTTCAATTTATTCACCTTATTTATATTTATATTTTTTCTTTTAGGTAACATTATCGTCTCACGATGTCAATGGGCTGAGTAATAGAGACGTAAAAATGGCAACTTTTATGGAAAAAACTATAGGATCTAACTAGAATTTTAAAATTACAATGAAAACAACCTGATATAGGGAAAGTTATCGTTTTTGGGATCAACATTGTGTGATTTTATTTTATAAAAAAAATATTATAATTATAATTTGATGAATGTTATCGTTATATAATAATTTAATTTTAATATTAAATTTATAGACGATGTTTTTGTTTTATTTATAATTTGAATATATTTCTAACGATTTTTTTCTAATATATAACGTTTAAATAAAGCTCATAAATGTGTAATTTTAATAGTTCTTTTGGCTTATATTAATTATTGGTTTATTCAATATTATATAGGTATATGCATATAAAAATATTTATAAAGTAAATTGAAAGAATCGCTTGTTTATATAAGTTTGGTAGTGGTGACCTATATTATAATATATATATATATATATATGTGTGTGTGTGTGTGTGTGTGTATCTTCAACCCAGTTTATTTTTTGCTTTTTGTGTTCAAAATATTCTTTTCAGTATTTTTAATAACTTTTTCGCTTTAAGAATCTGTATTTTTTTTATATATATTTGGTAAATAATATTTTTTAACCATTAGATGAAAAATATTATTTTTTTAATGCTATCTTCGGCTATCCAAACGGCTAACGAAGTTTTGAATACTGTAATATGAAATATACGCTTCTAGATACAACCGAACCGTATTCCGGTGTATTTCGCAAATTTTGTTTACGCGTATCTTTTAAATTTTGAAATTAATAACCGTCTTTAGAATTTTGAACTTCATTACGTCAAACGATTAATACATTTTTTCAGTTACGATAATTTGAAGATGTTAAAAATATTATTTTTTTAAATAATAATATACGTTGAAAACGAATATTTTTGAAAATCGAATCGAGTAGGTCGTCGATATAAATGGTATTTCGTTTAATTCAATTATTCCGATGTTATCGCTGAAAAACGTATCTAAAATATGCTTTACGCTTTATTATACAAAAGTTTGTTTTGAAAAAGGGCGAGGACGTAACGAACGAGAGTCGCGCCCCCTTTTTGAATCGAATCGTTTTCAACGTTTTCGTATTCCTTCGCGTTTCGACAAAAATACGAACGGGTGAACGCGTTCCATACGTTAACTCTCGTTAGTTTTAATCGAACGCGAAAGCGCAAAAAAAGAAACGATTCCTGAACGGCTTTCGGATCGAACGCGAAACCGAAGCGTTTAGAATCGAGCGCATGGTCGCACCGTGGCGAGTTTCGCGGGCCAAATCCGGTTAGAATGTGTCGCGTAGCCGCGGCGCGATGTGCGTTAGTGTAGTATCGTCCGCGGAATGAGCGGCGCTCCTCCGCAGTGCCCGAGAGTGCCTTCGATTTCGCGACTCGAAAATGCCCCCAGCGCCTAGAAGCTCCGACGTCGGCGGCGCCGCTCCGGTCGCTCGCCCCAAAGAGAAACGCAGGTCGGTAGTCGGTAGTAGGTTGTCGACTCCATCTTTTCGTTCGCCCCCCGCGCCTCCTCTCTCGCCGCCGTGAACCCTTTTGGAACGAAGACGAAGGCGAGGGCGAGGGCGAGGGCTGTCTCGTCTCGCGTCCTTCTCTCGTCAGTCGCCCTCCGCTCGCCCGTCGCGCGACCTCTCTTTTCCGAGAAGTCGGTCCCCTTTCTCCGCGAACCGCGATTTCCCCGACGCTCTTTCGTCGAATTCCGAGAAACCGATTCGCGAACGCGACGACTTCTCGCGGTTTTCGACGAACGTTCGCGTCTTCGAAGCCCGCCGAATATTTCGTAATAATGCGAACGCTTTCGCCATATCGACGTCGCGCTCGTCAATGTGCGAGTGCGACGTTTGTGCGTAACTCCGTTGACGTTACGTCCGCTTCTGTCATGTTTATTTGTTTGTTTGTTTGTTTGTTTGCTTGCTAGCTCGCTTGTACGTTTACGTCTCGAAACGATTTATGTGGACTTTTTTTTTTCTGTTCGCGTTCGCGTGTTTGTTTATGCGTATCGACGCATGCGCGCGCGAACTTCCGATTCGGTTTTGACGTTTAAAGATGAATTCGGATCGAAACGAATTATGCGCGCGCGAAAACCCGTAAAATTGTCAAACGGGAACGTTTAACGCGCTCGAAACGATCGTCCTCCAAAGTTACGTTGACGAAAATTTGTTTTTATTTAATGTCGGACTGGGAGAAACGATTTTAAACCGGGACGAACGATAAGATCGCTTCGAAGATTTCGAACGACGGTCTTCTTCGATATTGAACGTTGTTATTTCCCATTCGAAATTTCTTAGACTTGTTTTTAATAATATCGACGTTGTATAGAGGCTTTCGACGATTAATTTTAACGCAGGATTACTTTGTAATATGTATTTCAAAATATTGAAAAAAATGTCAATTTGCTATATTATGCAAGTTCTTTATATGTATATATATATCATTTTAATGTAATACAAAAATCTATATAGTAATAGGAAATTTGTGTAAAATTCTTAATAAACGTTTTTCGTCAAACGATTTTGTAGTAACCGACCATCCGTGTACAAATAATTTATTATTGAATTATTCTTAAGAAAAAATCGTTCAAAAATATTCTTTAGTTTGCATTCTATTTTTGTATATATTTTTTAAATGTATCCTACTTTTTAATATTGATTTTTAATAATAAATTTTAAATGAACTTTACTTTTAAAAAATATAGCCTAAAAGTAAATAGTGCGAAGTTAAATAAAATAGAGTACGTTATATAAAATAAATTAATTAATTAGTATGTGTGTGAGTTTTTTTTTATTTATTTACGCATAGAGACATACATGTACTTCATAATTCCAAACTTGATTAATTTATACTTTTACCTATTTTGATGAATAAAAACGAACTTAAACTGTTTTGTTAAATTATTTTACATTAAAAATGTTTGCTTTTGTGTTTGTTTTGATTTTATAATCAATTTTATTGTAATATTTTTAAACAAATGTATAATCTCTTTTTGCAATAGTTTAATAGATTATTTTTGCTATGTACTAGTTTGGGATGGTGTTCAGATATTGTTACACTGTAAAGAAATCGAACCTGAAATAGATTTTAACTTTTATTGCATAAAATATATTAGGTATAATATTTGTAGCTTCTTTGAATATTTTATAGTAGTTGTTTAAATTCTATTTTTTTCTTTGTATTATATTTTACATACATGAAGATTTATTTTAACAATTTTAACATTAATCTGAATTCTAGTTAATTCTATATTAATTTGTATGCGTGGTTTCCTATTATTTTTACTAGTTAAAATATCTCTTTATCGCGTTATCCTTACGTTCGTTACAGAAATAATGTTTTTAAATAACCTATTGTCACATTTGTATAGTATTTTTAAAATACTTTTTTATTAATTTTCATATCATAATTTTGTAGATAAATATTTTGGTCGAAATAGTTTTACTATTTTTACATGACGTATTATATTTATATCAAAAGACATTTAATTTTATGTACTTTTTTAATAAATGTCGTCATATATCAGACAATTATATTTTTTGTTATTAAATTTAAAACTGATATAGCAAAGTTCACTTTTAGTTATTTTTTGACGCTTCCAAATTAAAAAAAATCGCTGGTTAGTTATTTTCAAGTTGTGTATATTTTTATTTGAAGATTTGTTGATGTATTTAAAGAAAAAGATTATTTTTATTATTTCAACAGCATTGTACATAATATTTGATTTACATATGATATTAGTAACATTCTTAGTCTTTATGATAAAATTTCTATACTAAAATTAGTTTTTAATTATTATTATCATTATATTATCAGAATCATTTATTCAATGACGTTTTCGATTTATCAAACAATACTTAGTCAAAAATAATAATTTTATTTTGTAAATAGAAACTCAAAAAATTTTTTTTTGTTTCAAGTGAAATTTAATAAGTTGTTGATATTATAAGACAGTCTAAAATATATTGTGTGTAATCATTAATAATAAAATCAAATTTTATTGCCATTTATATATATATATATATATATATATATATATATATATAGATATATATATATATATATATATATATATATTGTATTTAAAAAATAGATAGTTTCATTATTATATTTTATCCAACCTCGATTTCTTCCTTATAATCTAAACATATTTATACTTTAGTTTTATGGCCATTAAATTGTTTGATTTCTCATATTTAAAATTAGAAGAAAGTACTGATTATTATTGTACATATATTAATTTTATATATGGCATTAAATACAACTATTTATTCACAATATCCTTACTTTATAAGTTTGAAATATATTTTTTTACTATGTATGTAATATTATGTTTTCCTAAATATATTTATTCTTACCCCTCTCTAGCATTTATTATTTATAATGTATATAAAAGATTATTCTATTATATTAAAGATACGTGAGATAAATTTTGCTGATTTTTATAAGAATATGGATAAGATTATACTATTTCTTATCATTTTTTTTTAAATTCAAACTCTTGACATGAGATGGCACGACTAGAAGTTTTACAAAATGTTTTTTGATATCAATTAGTCTGTTAAACGATTTTGATAGGGAAAGTTATCGATACAATTTGAAAATGTCTGCTTGGTGATAACATTTTATTTTCGTAAAATAATGCAAACGCGTGATTTTTTTGTGATTTGATTAAAGAATAAATGTATAGTGTATCCCAAAGTATCGTAATGGTGGAAGACGATTTTGGTGTAAAAAATTTCGATAAAGCTAATTTTAACTATTGTAATGGTAGCAGTGCAATGGTAGAACAAAGTGAAAAAAATAGCTTTTGTGATTTTACTCCTGTACAATATAATGATGTAGAAAATTTTATTGGAGGAAATAATTTATACCAAAATCGGGACGACATGTACAATCAGCACAATATATTCTTGCGTCGTAATTATCATAATTTATTACAAAATTTTTATCCATACAATTCGAAGTCCTTTTTGAATACTTCAGAATTATTATTTTCCAATCACTTTGCGAGGCGCGAAAACAAGGGCCTAAATTTATTTGGTGATGAAAATTTTCTTCATGGCCAAATTCCTTATTCTCCAAATAGATATCGTTGGTATACAAAGGAATCGTCAAATTTCGATTATTCTCCATCAGTCGAATCTATACATAATAAAAAAGATTTTCAATCCGAAGAAGCTCAATTAAGTTTACCATGCCAAACGCATCGACCATGGAATTATAATATGTGTGGAGATATTAATAACGATGGATCTTTTCAGGCATGTCGTTTTACAGCTGTAGTTGATCTTGAGGATTTCATGTAAGTTGCTTCAAATGCTTTGCCTATTTTTTATATAGTTTGATATTATTAAGTAACGATTCTCTTTTTAAATTAAATCAGTGTCCTTCGTCAGGTGTTTACTTTGAAATAATATTAATATCTACATAAATATTAAGCTATTTTTTCATCTCTATTTCTTTTAATATAAGTAATTTAAATAAATATAGCGATTATAAAACTATTATTCATCAATAATTCAGATATGTGAAATTGTTTTCATTTCTTTTCAAAAATTTTTATTAAAATTATGGTTTTATATGGATAAAAAAATATTTCCATAAATTACGCTTCTATACTTAATGGACATGTGTATGCAAATGAATTAATCTATGGCAAAAATTAATGCGTTTTTACCATGGAGGAAGCTTGTGATTCATATCATGTGAAGGTTATTGAAGGTTGATATATTTATTTTATCAGTTTTAAACATTTGATTGATATACACTATTTACTTTAGTTTTGATTGCTTTTATATGTGTGTGTCAGAGAAAAATATTTCTATATTTTAATTCGCAATGTCTTATTTAGCTATTGTCATTAATTTAACGTGTTAACATTTTGCATATATATATATATATGTGTGTGTGTGTGTGTGTGTTTATGTGATTATACCTATCTCAGAAAGCATAATGATGTTAATTCAGAGAATTTGGGTCGGTAAAAACACGTTGGAGGAAAAATATATTATATTATTTTTGGTGAAAGTTTGAACGTATAGGTACTGCTTGAAAGTGCACATTTTTTCCCTTCATGCGTTCAAGTGTCAAGATAAATATAATACGTATCTGTACTTTATTGGTTTAGTTATATCAATAAAATACAAACATCAAAGATTACAAAGGTACATCTGAAAGTCATAAATTTGAGACTTTGAAATGTATTGTTAAAATGATATATGTATATCATAAATTTAAAGTCTATGGTAATTTTAAATATTCATATTCCATTTTTTTTAAAAATCTAACCGTTTTTGAATTAACCTTTCACTAACATGCGTAGTATTAATAAAAAAAATAAGCAATTGTTACTAATGACGAGCTTTTGATTATGTAATTTTCTAACAATAAAGTAATTTGCACCATTAAATTTGGTAATAAATAAAATTTTGGATTTATTTTCAAAGGATAAATTTCTGACTCCTCCTATGTAAAAAAACAGGACGCAACGTGAGTCGATTATGTTTGTGTTGATAAAATCAACGTGATCATTATACAAATTGAAACTGTGCTTTAACCATACGCGATTGTATATGTAGCGTTATTCGTCTGTTAATTCTACCGAATTATGTATGAATTTTGAATATCATTAGACGACAGTAACGAAACGTTCTTGTATATAATTTGTATATGTTTGTTAAATTATACAATAGATTTATAGTTGGATTGCGCTTTTGCGGTGTTTAGGTTTTTCACACTTCCGTTATAGATTACTAATAAAGAAATAACTCAATATCAGTTTTTTTTAATGCAAATTAGAATTATTTTATTAATATTGGTAATTTTATTCCAAAATTAGTTCATTGTTTAGTTCTAATTTATCATTTACTTGATATTGTTTATCTGAAATTGTTAACGGATCATACCATAAGACGATGTCACAAGAAAAAAAGTGAAGTGGTACTTGAAAACATTGTTATAATTTTTAAGCACTATTACATTACAATATTATATCAGATTTTATTAATATAAAAATTAAACGAGTACCATAATAATATTAAAATAAATTAAATTATGTATTTGATATTTTTATACGAATTAATTAATTATAATTAATAGAATTCAATATATAGTATGTAAATATTTTATCTTTTTAATTAAAAGCGGGTTCCTACTGTACGTTCAGTAGTAATTGGGTGATTGCTCTTTTAATGTATTTTAATTTTAAGGTGCGTTCGACGAAATGTTCATAATAATGATGACATCGATTGTTTTTTTATTTTCGGTATTTTTTTAATTTATTTTTGGCGTAGAAAAAATTATTCGTAATTTTGTGGTTTTCACTTGCAAAATTAGATTGCTTTGGGACTTGTAAAAGAACTCCATATTAAAGAATCTCGTGACGTATACGATTGTGATTTCATTCGTCATCAGATCCCATATTTGTCTCGTTTTTATCACCATTAGTATTTTGAAGTCGTGTTCGATTTCTTTTGTATCAGACACTGTTGATCGTACCTAATTTCTTTGAATTATTGATGCATGTCGTACAGCGGCGGTTTATATTATAATTTATATAAAAAACATTCATCGTATCATTGAATAGATTTATATTTATAATAATTCTTCACAATATAATATTGCGTATATTTTTACAACAGTTTTTAAAAAGATATGTTTTTTTGTATTTAACCTAACAATTTATGTGTATATATATATATATATATATATATATATATATATATATATATATATATATATATATATATATATTCTATTTTGGTTTTAATGCAATACAGACATGTTTATGGTACTCTTAAAAACATATTCTAATTCTTCCAACATTATACAATCATGTATATAAAAAAAAAGAATGTCGATACCTTTAAAAATAATTTTATATTTCATTATACCAGAAATCTTCAAACTTTTTATTATTATCACATTATTTTGTGTTTATAAAACATAAAAAATCTCTATGATGAATATTTTTATTTTATTTTTAAATTGTATTATAAATACTTAAAACTGTTTTGAATGATGCAGCTAATTTAATATAGATGACTATTTTATTGTAAATTTTCAATCAACATTAAAAATCAATTATTATACGTAATATATATATTATGTATGAAAAATTAATATGATCGTTTGAAAATTACCTCGTGATTAATTTTGCCATTTTGTTTATATGTTTATATTTTAACAAAGTAGTATTAAGCAATTTTATGGCCTTTTCAAATATACGTTTTTATTCTAAGAATGCCATTTTATAACTTGTTTACATATTAAATTTAATTAATTTATTTTTTACATATTTATGATTTAAGGAAAATATGAAAAATAATATTTATATATATATATCTCAGTTTATTAATTAGTATTATTTTTCGTTTGCTTTATGATGAATTTATAATGTATTGTGGATGATTAATGGAATAATATTTTATTTCTCCTAATTTTTACACAAAATTAAATTCATACCTGTTTATATTTTCACATTATTGTATTTTATCATATATTTAATCAATATTTAAATTAATATTATATTTATTTAATTTAAATTTAAAGAGAATGATTTTTGATGTAAATAAATAATTTGTTAAAATATATCAAGCTGTTTGAAATGTTTCAAATTAATATATGTATATAACTCTTAAATGTATACAATATAAATTATATATTTCACATACTAATAGCAAATAATTACATAAAAATTATTAGTAGATGGTATACATGTAATATTTTTTAAAAATGTTGTTTTGAATTACATATATATTTTCTAAAAGTAGTGTAGGTGAATTAATTTTTTTTTATAATTCATGTTTTTCCATACGTTGTTATGTAAAAATTCTAAGTAAAATAAAACTTTTTTAAAATCAAAGTTAATATAAAAGTAATATTTTAAAATTATTTTATTTAAAATACACGATATTTTTCTTTACAAGATATTTTACATTTTCTTATTGAAAAGTTTTTTTTTTGTTATTAGTCAATAATTTTAGTGTATTAAGATTATTCATGATTATTTTTATCAGTTAGTATTGTTATTTATTTTTCATATATTTTTTTCAGTAAGTAAATATCAAGTCATATATATTTCAATTTATCGATCAACTTTTTTTATTTCGTTTAATATATATATATATATATATATATATATATATATATATATATATATATATTAAACATGTATACAGTTATTTGATCTAGTCTATATAAGATAAAAGTTTTTTTAATCATAAAAAAATAATTTTAAAAATATAGTAACTTTAAAAATAAAAATATTAGATATAATACTTCCAAGGAGGTGGAAGAACAAAAAAGGATTTTTTTCTTTGAATTGGATAAGCTTCAAATAAATATTTTAATATTTTTAACAAGGGCTTTAAAATAAAAATATTACACAATCTTATTACCGAGTTATTTTTTCAATATTATTAAATTATTTTATCTTCGTTTGTATTAAAAAAAATATTATATTATTGACATTGTCCAATCTATATGGACACGCCATTATGAGTAAATTTCCATTTGTAAATTTAATGTGAATATCAATAATTTAATCTAATCATCCATGTAATAATAATGTGTTTTGTGTATTGTATTCATTGTGCGCGTGCCTGCTTATCAAATTCTAGATTTTTGTCTAAAATCATACTTGATTTTTTATAGGACGTATAAAAGACGTTTTAGATTTAGATACACACAATAATGATGGAAAACATATTATAAAACACGTGGACGTTGCGTCATATTGGCTTTTAAGACTGACTATATTCTATAATAAAATAGACATAATTATTTTTCGTCAATTTTTTTGTCGTCGAATGTATACGTCACAAACTGGTTATCCTTGATTAACAGCAATTGAATGTAGTTGTATTTTCAGTAGTTGAATGTGCGCTAATTATGTTCATTATTGCAGGCCCTTATTATGTAATGTATGAAAAATAAACATTTATTAGAAATCAAATTATATTATGTTAATTATATTTAGTATAAACTATATATATATATATATATATATATATATATATATATATATATATATATATATATATATATATATATATATATATATATATATATATATATATATATATATTACACATACGCATGCATAAAAATACTTAGAACTAGAGAGGTATGACATTTTATCCACTTGTTTTACGTAATATTTAACTTGTTTTGAATTTTGTATATGTTTTATCATATAAATATGATCATAAAATTTCAAAATCCGTTTTATCATCATATTGTAATCATTTGTTTATTTATTATTCATTAAATATATATATAATTCTTTAAAAATATATTTTACGTAGTCTTTGATTTGTATCCTAAAATATTTATTTGCAATTATAAATTTATATTGATATATTTTTAAAAGTATTATTGTCGACAGATTCTTTGTTTTTATTGTTTTTCTTTAATATAAAACTGTACAATATAGTTTTAGGTCATTTGTTGGCTAAAAAGCTCTAGCATCTTGTGAAAAACATAAATTATAACTAAATTATAAACTATAAATTATAAAATGTTTTTATAAAAAAAAATTACATACCAATAAAGCGGGAATTTTGTAATCCTTGAAGAATCATCTTTATTAGTTATGAATCGATTTAAAAAAGAAACACCGCTATTAAGACAGACATTTAAAAATGTCTGAAGTCAATAACCCTCTATTTAAAATCACCAGTTTTCCTACTGGACCCAACATATCTTGTTTAAGAGTGTTATCCATAACCAAGGAAATATTATTGATAATTATATGACGAATTTAAATATTTTAATTGTTACGTGATTTTTTGCTTATTTATTTACATAGGGGTACCACGTTGAATGTGCTAAATTGAAACATTACTTGATTTTCCACTGTGTCATCAGCATATTAATAATTTTGCATATTTTAAACGCGTTTCATATACAATGGAATTGTCGAAATTTAACAAGTAATGTATTCTGAATTGACGATTTTCGCCTGTGGAACCGTCTCGTTTCTTAATTACATGTGTCATGTGTTTATAGCATATATTTCATATGTGCGCATAAATTTGTTATTAAAAATCCTGTTTTTTCAAACCGGATTCGAGGCTTTTTCGCCTTATTTTAAATTTTTCTTTATATTGAATATTGCAAAAACGTACCGGGGTGTTTCCTAATGATGCGATTTTATTTTATTATTGTTTTAAGAATTTTTAAGCTTTTTAAACGCTTTTGTATTTCAAAATATTAATGCATTCTCTTTTTTGTCTTATTAATACGCATTTTAAACGAGTTTGTATTTAATTTATTTTTACATTAAAAAAAAAATTAGTTTTAAAATATATGTCATGCACATTTGACTTAATATGTTTTCTATTTATGTATTTCATTTATTGTTTTGCAAATGATTCAGATTAAAATCAATTTTATAAGAAATATAATTAAAAAAAATTTAAATTACAAAAATGATTGAATTTCAACGTTATTGGTCATTATCTTTATGTAATAAAATTAATGTAATATTATATGTAGAAATGACTTTTGATCGATTATTAATGTTAAGCAATGTATATATATATATATATATATATATATATATATATATATATATATATATATATATATATATATATATAACAATCATCAACTGCCCATAAACTGTTAATCATAGATGGCGCAAGTTTATTTATTAGTTATGAACAAGATATTTCTACAATATATAGCAAGGATAGCCAAATTGCGGCTCGCATGCCACATGCGGCTCTCTGAAGGATTATTTGTGACTATAAATGTACCCGAGTTCCCTTTTCATTTTTAATTTTAAAGAATTATCGAAAGAAATAAAATAAACTATTTAACTTTTAATATTTAAATAATTTTTTTTATTATTTAAATTTTGTATTTTTATTTATATGTTTTCAATAAATATAGTATTTAATTACAGCTCATGAAAAATTTCAATTTTTAAAAAAAATGACGAACTATCAAGGAGATAAATATAGACAAATTTATCTCTAAGAAATGTAATTACATTAAAAAATCTTTCTATAGAGATATTTATCAATGTTAGTTTTAAAGTATATTTAATCTATATAAATTAAAGAAAATTTGAATTATTTTTCCATTAATTTTTCTAATATACATATAATGGTTTTTCTGAGAAATTAGAGTCACGCGTACATCACATTTTATTAATTTTTGTTGTTTCTTTTAATTTTTAGGTAGTCAAAAATAGAATTTCTCGTGATATTTTATTTTGGCAGCAAATGTTGACATATTTTAACGGAATCTTCTAAATTGAAAACATACGAGAAGTGTGTTAAAATTGCACCTTAAAATATAATTAGATTTTGCAGTAAATTAATTTTATTATTTATGAAATAATAGTTTAAATTTTTAAATTTCAAAATATATATATTTCAAATTTTTAATGGTCATCTTATTGGTTTTGATACGTTTCGTAAATTTGCATTATTGACCTTAATAAATGCAAGGTTGAGTCGGCGATTGTTAAACATTTCCTATTTTCTGCAAATATATTTGTTTAGATTTTCCTAACAGAGCATACACTTAAAGTATTTGAATATTAACGATATAGTGAATTTTATATTTTACAACCTTCAGACACAACAAACAAATGACCAAAAGTATTTTTGTTTTTTAATACTTGTTTATCATGCTATGGTTTAATTTACGAGTCTGATGAGGTTTTTATTTGTCGCGTGCGAAAAACAGTAGACAATTAAATTGTTTGAATGTAATCGAAATTGACCTCTGTATTTATCTATCGTTTTCATTGTGAAAATAAATATTATTTTTCAAATAAGCTGAAGCTTGTTACATTTTTTTGTACTTAAAAGTATTACTTAAAATAATAGCATCATATCTATATCCCTTATAAGGTTACCTTTTCTAAATATAAATTTATTTCTTGTATCGTTTATGTTTTAACATAATTGTAGAAACTAATCCTTAAGAATGAGTTTTTTTATTACGATTTTAATAAAAAGAAAAAAAACAATTATTATTGAAATAATAATTATATTGAAGTTTTCGGTAGACACTTTTTTGAACTGTAACGATTTATGTCAAGGCTATTATTGCAATGTCAGTGTATATCTGACTTCATGCTTCATTTTCATATCTATGTCAGTTTTTTTCCAAAATAAACTTTTAGTGTTCTTGTATCTCTTTGTGTACATAATACTCTTTTTACGTAATTTATTTTATTTATTTAAATATTTTACTTTCAGGAATAATGAAAAACGCAAGGAGAAATCTCGAGATGCCGCTCGGTGTCGTCGAAGTAAAGAAACTGAAATTTTTTCTGAGTTAGCAAGTTCTTTGCCACTTGCACAAGAAGATGTTGATCAATTAGATAAAGCTTCTGTGATGCGACTTGCAATTTCGTATCTCAAAGTTCGTAATGTCATGATTAATTGTAAGTATGAAAATCTAATATTATATGTGTAATATATGTATATATTTTTTTCAAGTTTTTATAAATCAAAATATTTTTGTTTTTTATTTAATTTAGTTCCGCAAGCAGCTTTGAAAGTAAAAGGTGATGCTGATTTGTTCCAAGACAATCAAATTATTCCACAAGATTTGTCATATTTGAGAGCTCTGGATGGTTTCGTTCTTGTAATTTCTTCTGATGGAGATCTTGTATATTTATCTGAGAATGTTAGTGAATATCTTGGAGTCAGTCAGGTCTTTATTTATAATTTTATTGGTGAAGTTTAATAAAACATGTTCGTTATAGTATTTATATGTAATTTGTTTATTTTTAGATGGATATTATGGGTCAAAGTATATTTGAATTTAGTCATCCCTGTGATCATGAGGAATTACGTGACGTTTTGTCTAATAAGAATTATGAGAAAACGAACAAAAAAGATAAAGATTCTGGAAAATCCTTCTTCATACGTCTAAAATGTACTTTGACTAGCAAAGGCAGAAACGTTAATCTTAAGTCTGCATCATATAAGGTATCTTTAATTTTATTTGTTTAGTTTATATTTTCTTATTCAATATCGTTAATTTAATTATATATTTTCTTTTTTATAGGTAATACATTGTATTGGTCATCTATTAACAGAAAACGCTTCTAATTCTATAGAAGACAACTTGACTTCCAAAATTGATACTAAAAATTCTGTATCGAACGTTGATATTAAAACTGAAAATAGTTCTGACGATGTAAAGGAAACTGATGCTGTAAAAGAAAGCAAATTAAAGAAAATCGGTTCCCTTATTGCAATTGGACGACCAATACCTCATCCTTCAAATATTGAAATTCCTCTTGACAGTAAAACATTTTTATCTAAGCATAATTTGGACATGAAGTTTACATATGTTGATGAAAAGTAAGTTTTTTTCCTTATATACTATTTATATCATATCAATTAAATTTTATTTTTGATATTATTTGTTTTCCATTAATAAAATATATACTTTGATAAATATATTTTATTAATGAAAAAATATATATAATAAATATGTTTTTTAATAAATATATTAAATATTTATTAAAAAAATAAAATTATTGTATTATTATCCTAAGAATTTTGAAATTTCAGATTTAAGTTATTAATTGATAAATTATTGTAGTCTCATTATTTTGCGTTTAATTCCATTTTGACATATTTGTATGTTTTTCTGTAGATTATGTTAACTGACTATTAATGTCTTTTGTTTTATTTTTTATCTATTTTTATAATTTTGCATTATTATATATTTTGCTGAGTGGTTATTGATACATATTTATTTACAGAAAATTTGTTAAATGATGTTATTTCATTAAAAAAAACATTTCAAAATTTTAATACATGTATTTATATATTTAATTTCATACAGTTGTTTAAATTAACACTAAATTAATCTATTTGTAATTTTAACGACCTGGAATTGACTACACATTTAAAATTAATAAGATCGTTATGGTTGAACCGGATTTCAATTATTTGATATGTTTATAATGCTTTTCTTCAATATTTTCCTAGAATGCTGGATATACTTGGATATGAACCTGACGATCTCAACGGAAAATCTCTATACGAATATCACCACTCTATGGATAGTCGCGTACTTTCTCATGATTTTAAATGCTGTAAGTATTATGAATTTTATTTATGTTTTTATCTATTTGTAATATGCTATATTTTGATGTAAATTTTAGTGCTATTTTATAAATTACACTTAAGAATTATTTGTATTAAATAGATGATTTTTTTGTACGTATTGTGATACATATTGTATTTAGATAGAGGTCGTTTAAAATACCCTAACATTGAACGTACCAATTAAAATGTGTATTTCATTTTACAAATTGAATTATTGTTAACTTTCATATACAGTATATAATTATTTTCAAAATTAATTCGTAATTTGTATAAATTCTATAATATTGAAAGCTGATAAAAATTAATAATAAGGATGATAATTATTATATTCTTTAATATTGTTTCTATTTAATATTATAAATCAATTATATTATATGTTGCGATATTCTACCAGTTTTGAATTTTATTACTATATATATATATATATATATATATATATATATATATATATATATATATATATATATATATATATATATATATATATATAACATTTTTGCAAATTATAGTAATTATCTTTTTAACTGTTGGTTAAACTCTTTGGAATTATTTTAATATAAAGTTTCCTTTTTGCTTGCTCGATTGCCAAAAACTGTGTCGGGAAAGTGAAAATTCTTGGCACTGCATTTAAATTTGTGCACTTATTTTAGCACTGGTAACTATCACACCCACATTGTGCATTATTATGGCGAATAAACATTGGAAAAAAATCGGCAGTGAAATTTTTTGACAAGCAACGTATGGTTTACATCGAAAACACTTAGCGTGTATTTATACACTGTCGATTCTTTAACATTTATCGATATAGAAATGTAATTATTTAGAAGTATAAATAGATAAATTTTTGTTTTATTTTATTTTTAATTATATGATTATTGAACTGATTATAAAATTTTCAACAAGTGTATGTTGCGTGAAAGTTCTCATTATCCTTTTTCAATTGGTTCATTCTCCTTGGCCAATATTTTCAACCTTTCGCTCATCAGTCACAGAACTTGCCACCTGTGTTCTTAATATTTCTCTTGCTTTGAATTCGATAATAAATATTTTATCTCAATTAAAATATATTTTATTATTTAATTTTTCTTTATTAATTCGTCACATTTAGATATGATTGTTAATTATGACACTTAATTAACACGAATTTTGCTAATTAAATCCTTTTGTTTATAGTTTCTAAGATATTTTATTTGGTGATTCTTTTATTAAAAAAAAAACTGGTATTACAAGGATTTTAAACATGATAGGACGAAATCTAAGCTATGTAAGTTGTAAAGACAGTAATATATTGAGATAATGATTATCGTCATATTATGGCATAATGATGTTAGAATGGCATTATTTCGTTATAATAAATTAAAATATTTTATCGTAAATTTTAAAAAAATAAATAAAATAACTATATTTCTTTGGCATTATAAATATTAATTTACATCGTTTCGTTATAAATTAAGCAATTTTAAATTTATATTTAAAGACGTTTGGTGATCAATATTTAAATTTAAGTAGAATATATGGTTTAAATTCATTGATAATAGATAGGTACATTTATCACTGTCTGATTATATATATATATATATATATATATATATATATATATATATATATATATATATATATATATATATATATTGTAATTTTGTAATAAACGATTAATTGTAATGAAAAATCAATTGTTCTTTATTCAAAACGATTTCAAAATGAATTTCTCTATTTTTGTTAAGTTTTCATATGAAAAAAGTTATTTATCATTATAAATATCTAACAATTTTTATAAAATCGTATTTAAAGAAAAAAATAATGTTATTTTAAAATCAATCGATTTAGATTCATTTTGTTACAAAAAGGTAAGTTACAAATCCGTCAGAATGAACGAAATTGCATCGTATTGCGTCACTGTGCAATTTGGATATCGGGGTGTCGTTCGTGAGGGAATTACTGGGTAGAGGGATGAAGAGTTTTCGATGGCGTTGCACCCAAGTTTGGGGGCTGGTGACCGCTTGGGGCGCATCGCCCTTCCTTTGTGCAAGGAGGGCGGAGTCCCGGGTCGACGGCCTTCGCCCCCGCGTTTTCACCACCCTTGGGCGGTCATTTCCTTCCACCGGCTTCTTCGTAATAGATACAGCAGCCGTGACGGGAACTACCATCTTCTCACCAAACCCCTTCGTTGCACCTCATACCGATGGCATCTTCTCGTAACCGGTCACGGTGTAACCTCTTTCTCACATCGACAAAATGCAAAGACCTCTATTCTCCATCAATATTTGCCACAAATACGTAACTAATGCATCCGGAGATTCTTTCTTCGCGATAATGGTTTCAAATAATATAATGATTGTAATTGACATTTTGATAAAGTTTGGTTGTGACGAAATTGCATACAAAATTATTAATTTTTAATTGCGTTTATTATTAATATGATGATCATTTTCCAATTAATAAATTTAGATATTTAAAATAAATTACATATATCTTGTTATGGTAATAATTAAAAATAGTTTATATATATTTTATATATATATATATATATATATATATATATCTGTTTGTTTTTTGATATGACTAACACATTTATAGTTTAAATTTTATAATATTAGAAAACGAGTATTGCGATTTCATGCAAATCCAGATTGAGTAACTTAAAGCTGTCTTATCCAAAGCTTCTACTTTTCTGTGATGCATTGAGCTAAAGAAACAAGGTTGAATTTCATTTTTATCCTATCGTAATCGTTTATGAAAATATTATTGGTTATAAAAATTACTTTTAAAATATTTTATTTTGTAATTGATATATCGCTCTTTTAATTAATGAGATTTTTGATGATTTTCTTAAATACTACAATTTTTCTTTATAATTTTTTGGAAGATAGGTGTTGAATTTCGATTTTAAGTATATTTTAATATTTTTTCATTTCAAAAATTTTATTGAAAATTTGCCAAAACCGTTTACCGGTAAAAGTGATTATTGGCAAATGAAAAGTTTAGATGTCTTTATCTTAATACCATTTCTATCAGTTTCTCGGACTATTACCACGAGAATGGTAACAGAGGACCACCTGATACTTTAAAGATTATACATGTTCGTTAATAACATTTTTGATTGGTTTGGAAGCTACTGAAAATAAAAAATAGTATTATTATCAATGATTAAGCACTATTTTTAGTTGTTAAATTGTATATAAATATACAATATCTTCAATTGAATTCAACATAATATATTTTAAATAATTACTTATTTTTATAATACATTTGAAAATTCATGCAAAATTTGAAAAATTTTAAATTTTAGTGAACTACAATTTACCACAATTAGAAAATCACTTCTTCATTCAGTTAAATATTAATTTGTAAGTAGTTGGAAATTAAATAGATATTAATTGACATGCTTTTTATTTTAATATAAAGATATATCATAATCATAGTAAACAATGTACCCAAATTATATAAAATATACAAATAAGCTGCTTCAAAATGCCAAAAATCCAATTGTTTTTTTTCCGCGGTGGCACTTTTCCTTTGTGGCGTTTTAATTTGGTTCGTTTGTCATCTTTTTTCCGTCCCCAAACATTCTCCATTTTATTTTCGGGTGGTGTGTATATCGCGTATTTCTGACGTAAGTCGTTTGCGCTTTTAATTTGTGTCGGTTTATTGGGGAGTCGCATATTCACCTCTATTTTGAGGTCCTTGTACTCTCTGCTCTTCTGTAACGGAATACATCTGTACAACCCACATGCATTCACCCTTATTTCTCGTGCAAACATTTACCGCAAAAAAGGAAAACGACGTGCACTCGCAAGTATTCCAAATTCATTTTGTATTTCATTATTATCAAATACATTATTATTTAATGGTTCTCTTTGAAAGTTTTCAAATATGAAGCATTTCCTCAGTTAGCAAATTTATGAACGTGAAAAGCGAATATATTGGATAACAAAAGTACAACCTTTTTTCATTCTTCATCTATTTCGCTTCTCGTATTACATTTTATAACAATTGGTGTCATAAAATATAACAAATAAAAACATTCTTTGATCTATCAGTGTTGTGCTAAGTACAGAGGATAGAAAATAACGCGATCCGAGTATATTCATATATAATGATAATGTACTACGACAAACGCCTGTATATCTATCTCCACAAATATCAAGTAGTGAAATAATGGAGAAAGTATCTCAAGTGTCTGATTTTTTTATATATTCCTATCTAAAAATAATGTTCGATTATATTTTCTTTTTTGTCTCGACATATTCAAATATGTTGCGGACAGGTTGTACTGTTTATTTGTCTTAAAATAATATTTCTTATTTTAATTTTTGTATATTTTCATGTCAGATTGTGTACTTTTATATGTTAACCCTCTTGCTTTGTTTTTGAATTATTTTTCAGTCGTGAAATTTTAGTTACATCACCTGTATAATAAAAATTTAAAAACAGAAGGCCGTTGGCCCTACCTAGGGGTGTATGAACCCCTATACGTGTTCTAAGTCTAGATGATGTTTCAGCATTCATTTTATTCCATTCCATAACATTTGTGCTCTTTTTATAATATATTACATCATATCGGAGCTTTTCAAACTTTTTTCATTTGCAATCTGCATTTTACATAATATAACTGATTAAAGTAAGCATTTTTAATTGTTTTATTATTGGTTTTATAATATTAATAACATTACTACACAGTAATAAATACATGGAAATAATAATATAAATATTTTTTCATTAAATATATGTAAGTTAATGATTTTCTGGATTTAAAATTTGTTTTAAAGTTATAAAAAACCATCTACATTGTTTAATTTTTTTTCTGTGAGAGTAAAATAAAGATTTTTTTCGCTTTACATTATATATTATCTTTTGGTTCATAATTCATGAAAGTGCATAATTTCATATTAATGATATTAATTATAAATGTATATTTGACATTTAAACATTATTCTTTTAAATAATTGATAATAAACGTAACGTTTTCTTATAATTAATTATATGTTTTTGTCAGTTTTTCAGTCGACTTATATTTAAGATAGCGTAATAATGAAAAGAATCAGCTGATGTTTTACATATAATTTAATTTTTTTTGAACATATGTTTCTGCGAATATATTTTCAGATTAAAAAAAAAAACACACATTTTCGTTGCCACGTGTTTTTTTTACAATTGGCTTCAATTTAGTTTTTTTTCAAACATTTTTTTTATTAATGCATATTATATATATATATATATATATATATATATATATATATATATATATATATATATATATATATATATATATATATATATATTATTTACCAACCTATAACAAAGTTAATTTTCTTGGAATTTTCCCGAAATCAATCTTAAGCATCATAATATTTGAAGCCACTTTTTTATGCATATGAGAAATTATAAAGATTTTTAACAATCGTTTTTTTTTCCTTTTAATTTTAGTGTTTTCAAAAGGGCAGTGTGAAACCGGTCGTTACCGTTTCTTGGCCAAATGCGGTGGTTACGCTTGGCTGTTGACTCAAGCAACCCTCGTTCTGGACAAGCAATCGAAGCCTACCAGCGTTGTCTGCGTTAACTACGTAATAAGGTAAGGTGCACGTTTAAATTATCCGACTTCGATGTACGCGTTTTTTATATTATTATTATTGTTATTATTATAATTCGTTTCATTCTCTTTTTTTTTGATGTTTTTAAAAATCGAAAAAATCAACAATATTTTCTTGATATATTATTGTCGTCCCGTTCATCCTACTCGATAGTGAGTAGCGTTTGTAATCTTTTTGTTTCTAATTTTTCGTCTTTATTTATTGTCACGTTTATTCTGTGACTTTATGATTTGAAAGGTAAGTTTATTTTCATTTTATGCATTTTTTTACAATATTTTTATATATTATTTTTATTACAAATATAAAATTAGAAAAAAAAAGTGTAACGCAGTATCAGAATGGTTTTCAAAACGTGTTTCATAGAGAAAAAAATAATGGAAATAGAAATTTTCAATAAAGTCAAACTTGGTAGTAAATTTGATTTGTAAAAGTGTAAGCGAAATGCTGAAAGTTAGAAGGAAAACTACGTTTAAAGTTTCAAAACTTTTTCATTGTAAAAGTAAGTTTACCATTTGGCTTCAGATGAACGCTAGATCTGATAAACCAACGATATATATATTCGTTTTTATATAACAAAAATATGGAGTCACAGCGAAAGTGACTAATATTAATATTTGTCTGAATATTATGTATTGGATTTTTGTTTTCATTTGATGATTATTGGCTTTTATGTAACATTTGGTTAATTGCATAAAATAGTCCGTAATAACGTTGCAAGCTCTAATGAAATATCTTTATCAAGCGAGATTTAATACTGTGGTTTTCAAATAAGATTTAACTTTGTTTGTTGCATAATAATTAAATCGGCTTTATTTGTGCAGAATTTACAATTATTAAAGGGTTGTATTCGCATAAAAATATTCAATTAAGTGATTTTTATATGATTAATTCTAGTTATTTGTGTTGTTAAAAAAAATGAAACCTTTTTTTTCATATCATCTTTAATTTTGATACGGAGTATCTCATCATTACACGAGTTATCTCGTTTGCTGATGACACAATAACTGATTATTCCAATTTGTCATTGCGACACTGCACATTGGACATTATAGGAAGTGAATCGCGCATCGATCTATGGCAAAACGCGCGAGTGTTGAATTGCAATTCAGAATTGATTGGCGGGCGTTGACGTTCGTTTCCGCCAACGCGGTCGAGGCCGTTTCAGCGACCCCGTTTTTTCGTAATGCTGAAACAACCCTCGTTCACCAACCAATATCACTTATCATCGTATAGAAATTTTCCAACTTTTTTGTGGACATCCGAAATACTAAGCATTTTCCATGTTTGTTGTTATGACGAACGCGAACTTGGTTGACATTTTTGTCGTTGTCGACAATCACGTTTTTCTTATAAAAAAATGTATTTTTGTAATATATATATTTATATACATATACGAATAATATAGGAAAAAACACATGATATTTAACTTAATAAATCTATTAATATATATAAAAATATTATTTATAATTGAATACAAAAGTAATACTTTAATTCTTAAAAATATTTTTTAGATTATTATATTATAATATTTATTTAGTATATTTATTTTTCGTTGTATATTTTATTTATACCACATATCTTAACATTTTCATCCTTTCGCATTTGTTATATAATAATTATGTAAAAGCTATTAATAAGTATATTGTTTTTCTAGTAACGCTCGGTTTTAACGGACACCTGTTCGTCCCTATTAGTCTATTAAATCGAGGGTTTGTTGCGTTTTAGTCGCACGATATATGTATAAATAAATTTATATTATTAGACTCTAGTTCTTTATTGAGTAACAGCGATCTAGATATTTCTATGTGACACGTCGATTTTTTTTTTCTAATTCACAAAAATGGTAGCCGAATTGATATTGAACGTGTATTAAAAACAACATGCAAATCAAAATTATGTAAGACATTTGAATAAAAAAAAACCGGTCGCCAAATTGAAAACAACACCGGTTCCAATCGATATATTGGTGAATGTGCAGTTTGGTTTTTTCCTCCAAACTCACTATTACAAATCATAATATATAGTAAATAATATTTTTTACATCGGTTTACGGTCTATCGAATTTAAAGATTTTTTTATGTTCATTCTGTTTACTTCTTGTCTTCATTATGATCGGAATAATTACGATCACCATGACATTTTCGATAAGCCAAAATATTTTTATCGCAAATATTATAGTAAAATTATACTATTTTATTACTATATACCGTATAACGTCAACATTATAAATTGTTTTTTTACGAATCGTTGGCTTAACCCGATCAGTCAACTTGCCAAATACTTCATAATCGTTTACCGAGTACGCTTTGACAATATAACGACGAATCATATTTATTAACGTCGTCGAATAAGTGTATATTGTAATTTTGCGTTACAATAAATATCATTATGTATATATTTTATTCATAAAAATACAATCGAATGGTAAATATGATGGACAGTCGTCCTGAATACAGTTGTATGATGAGATTATAATTTGTATGCAATTCTAAGTTTGCAATTTATTATATAATCGTTGTGATATACTATGTATGAATAAAATTGCTCGTGACGGTTAAGTTGCTTTTTTAATTATTAAGAATAAAAATTATTATTTTAAATATCAAGGGCGATTGTAAAATGGCCCTGTAAAGTTATAACGTAAGCGTTGTCGCCGATGACCGAGTTTTCGACTCTTGTCAATTTATCGTTTGTGCAATTGAATATTACTTCGTATCATGGAGTGGAACGCATATTTTACTTACTTTTTTTCTTGACTTTTAAGTAGATAAAAAAAGAGTGCGGTGCCCGGGGGTTCGAATATAGTTGGAATTTATCATATTTGTAATTTTAGGCTTATTTTTTTTATGAAATTCAGTAGTTTTTTTGTTTTTTCATTGGAGAATTTCCAAATACATCATTGATTTTTTTTTTACAGTAACCGGTTGTCAGTTCTAAATGTAATATATAATTGTTAAAAATATTTTTTTATGTTAGCCGACAATTACATTCTAACAAAATAATAAATATTTTGTTTGTTAATTTAAATCAGTATTAATTTATATGTTATGAAATATATTTTTATCATATCAATTAACTTATTTTGTCGTGCAACCATTTAATTATATCAATGTAACATTTATCATTTTAGTTAATTATTTTGTCGTGTCGTTATTATATTTTTCTTTTAGTTTCGGTGTCACTTAAAATACTGCAATACCACACGATATTGGTTTTTTTGTTGTTGTATTTTACCTTTTGTTTGGTGCATTCGTGTCATTTCATATGCATAACGTACAACTTTGTCATGAGTATTTATTAAAACAGTCACAGAGTACGTATATTTTTAACATAATTGTCTCAATATTAACACCTACTTGTAGGTCGTAAATGTGCAGTGCTCGTGCTTCGTCAATTTGAACTGTGGAATAATGAAGACGAAAAGTGTCAATTCACAATTTTGTTTAACCGTATATTATATTTACCCATCGAATCCCTGCTATCCCATGTTAAAAGATATCGCTGAATTTCTACGCCATTGGCACAAGTGGGTAATATGTTCATATTAAGACGCAACCAGTACCGTTTCGATTTTACGACTATTCTTTTTATAATATATAATGTGTCGGTATTTGCGGTATGTCCTGTATCTTCCATTACTGCAAAAATGAAATCGGTCGCTGATAATAACTTTGGATTTTGCGAAAACAGGGAACAGTTTTATTATATGGTATACATTTATATTTGTATTCGAGTAAACGGTTTGGTTTATTTATGAAATTCGCGACGAACACATTTCCAGATATGCGATATATTTGTTCAATATGTAATAAATAACGGGGCGCTAAATTTCTTATACGAAAATCTTATTTTGTATGTGAGAAATATTGATGTTTTTGTATTTATTGATTGGTAGCTTTTTTATTTTACTCCATTAAGTCAATAAAAGGTTTCCGTTTTTATTTGTGTTTAACTTGTGGAAACGAGAGATCTATCTCATAATTCCAACTGTCAGAATTTTGATAGTATGCGGTGTAATAGCAAAAAAAAATGTAATTTAAAAATATAAAACATATGAATAAGATGTTAGATGAGAATATATTTTTTCCTTCATTTTTATGAAACATGTTTGGAATATTTAATGTTTTTGCTTATAAATGAATATTTTACTTTCAGCCTTAAACAAAAAAAAACTTCATACTAGTTTTTTTGTTAATTGCAATTGAGTTTTAAGGAGTCTGCAAATTTTTCTATAACTTAAACTAAAAAAATATATACGATGAGTTCATAAAATGAACATATATTAATAAAAATAATAAAGTATTATGATTATTAAAATTAAAACAGATTTGATAGAAATAAAATGAAATATTAGAACTATATCGTGTTTTTTATATTTTATATAAAATATTATTGATAATTTTCATATTTGTTGGAAATAGAAACAACGAAGTCATAAGGAAGTAAGGAAAAGTTTCCAATATAACTATATTATTGGAAAAGATAAGGGATCATATAAGTTACATAAAATTAAAATTGTTTTTTAACTAAAGTTTGAGAAATACTTATTTGATAATCGGAATAATAGATTATTTTAATAGAAACAATCTTTTATCTAGAAAATTTAACTTTTTCTATTTTACGTTTTATGGAATTTCAGACCATCAGAAATTTATATTTTTACTATTCTAACTTACATCTATACAAATTGCGATATTATGGGAACTAATCATTTTGTAAAGAGCGTTTATCTATTTTTTATCGACATGTTTTCTATCTTTTATCAACCAAATGTTTGAATGTATTCGAATCTCGCGTGCATCAAAATAACACTTTTATTGTTATTATTATCGTTTACTCATTATTAATTTCACCTTTATATAAATTAATATATATATATATATATATATATATATATATATATATATATATATATATATATATGTGTGTGTGTGTGTGTGTAAGTGATATTATGATATAATATTTAATCTTTATAGTGTAGTAAGTCATTGGCATTCTGCGGTCGTTCTCGATTTTCGCCCGGGTGTCACCGACCGATCCTTACAATTGTTTTATTACAGTTATTCGCCTTCATTTTGATTACTCGCATTAAATCACTGCCGTTGATTTTCATCATGTTGGTTCGTTACGATGTCGTATTCATTTTCAGCGTTTTCTTTCTGCTCATTATTATAAATTGAAGATGACGAGCTCATTTGCCTAACCGCGTATATTTTCCACCCTTTGCAAGTTTACTCGGATGCGGTTTCGCCAAGAGAAGGCGGTAACCATAATAAATCACGCGGTTCCATTGAGCAACAGGTGGGTGTTTAAAAACTACAGCCTCTCAACTTTTTACGTTATCAAAATGTAAGAAATATAAAAAAAAATATCCGTTAAAAATATTATGAGGTTTATTTAGCGCTCACGTTATTTTTTTTTACTCATCACATGGAATTGTTATTTAAAGCCGTCTTCGTATATTAAATTTTATTACTTTTATTACATTCTGCATATGCCAAGTTTTTACTTCAAACATCATTGACGTCATTTTTCAAATAAAATTCTTCGGTTTCCAGTGTTGCCGTGCATCAAATGGATGCAACAACTGAACAATATAACACGATTAACTTGATGCCATCTTTTCATGAACAAATTCGACCTACTTTAATTATTGTTAAACGCCCCGGTTTTATTGGCATATTTTTTATATATTATATACTAGGAAAATTAAACGTACTACGTGTCTACTAAGGTGAGCGCAGTTCGTGTGTGTAGTCACGTTATCTGAGGAAACTTTCGCTCGGTTTCCTGGGAATTACAACGGAATTATATACCGCAATACTTTTGCAATATATGGTTTTATAATATGCAATATTTAATTCTCCCGTTTTAATAAAAATCAATATATGGACTAATATATTGTTGCGTTTATATAAGTAGTCCAGCAAAATGCATACAATTAAATATTTAAACGTCGATCGATAACGGATTGCTTTTTCCTTTTCTTTAATTAATTTGTTTTAATTTCATTAATAGAAATTACAAAAGTTCAGTGCGTGTGTTATTCCATAAAACGATTCAGTCAGGTGAACACCTGACTGAAAGCACGTGAAAAAGGCGCGCGTAGTAAAATAGTAATTTGTGCTTCTTTTCCTTTATTACGCGCCACACGGTGGTTCAGAATTAACTTATACTAGAAAACGCTGTATTTTTAATATATAATTGTTTTTTTGTTGAGTGATCTGTTTTTAAATTTCTACGAGGAAATTCCAATTTTATCTGGATTTTTGCAGCTGTAAATTATTCAGTTTCATTAAATTTTATTGAACAACTTATGTTGTCAGTTTAACGAAATAATTTGTCGTAATATCCAAGAGATTTAGAAGATAAACAGGGCAGTTGTCACATCATTCGTTCGTAATTTTAATATCGTTAAGTGATTAAGATAATAAATGCAATTAACGCTAAGTCTCAATTAAAGCGTATTTGCGTTCCTTTGGGTTAGATATAGTGAAGTATATTGAAATTGAAATAAAGTAATGAAAGTGAATATTGTTTTGTGGTCATATTTTTTCTATAATATATATGACTAAAAATATAAATAATTTTATTTTTTATTCAATTTTAATAATTTATGTTTATTAAATCATTTAAATTGATAAGAGCCTTATTATTTCTACTTCTTTAATTATTACTCATGACGTTAAAAGATTTCAATGTTATAAAATTTATAAGTAACAAGTGATTTTAGTGATAACATTTTCTATTTATTTAGCAAATCGTTCGAAATCAATTACAAAATTTGTTTTCAATAATTTTCAAGTATTCTAATCCGAATATCCGTTCAATCAATTGTAGTTTATCAAGTTACTGTTTAAAAAAACAGTTTAGTAATCGTTCGGTTGTTTTATTACGCGCGCATATCTAAATTTAATATCTCATTGATAAAGTTAAAATTATCAGGTTAACTGCTTGAAAACGATTCGTATTTGCGCACGTTAATTTATTTAGAATAAATTTAGACTCGTATGTCGAATTTGATGGCATTTTTAAGTTCAAATACGTAATAACTTGAGCGCAGATTAGGAGAGTTAACCGCTTAAAATAGTTTAGATTACCTAGCACACTTTGGAGATAAACCCAAGAAAAGGTGCAGCGATCCGATGGTTAGCTTGTGATCGTATGGGAGAGAGGTGGGTGGGCGGCGGGTGGGCGGGTCGACAGTCGTCTGCGATCGGCCGACACTCGTCGTTCGTCTGTCGACGCGAACGACCGTACATTTGCGCGAAATTTTACAACGGTTCACAACACGCAAACCGACCCAATAATAACAACATACAGAAAAAAGTTGCATAACAAACACAACAAACCGCCGGAACGACGCTAGGTGTGCGCCAATAGAAAAAGGACCGTCTACCATCGCTGACACACGATGGTAAGGAAGACGACACACTGTTTGACGAAATCGGCTACATTTCGAAGGAATCGCGTAACTGTGCATACGAATAATTTCAGTGTTGATAATTTCAATCGAAAAATCGGATTATCGCTTTTAGTGGAATCGACGATTTTCAATTCAATTAGGGAAAAAATATTTTTCTATCATTTATTTTTCCGCGATCTTTTTTGCACGTATTTTTTCTTTATTTATTGTTTTTGTGACAAACGTCAAAATATCGTAGTAAATATGGTAGTGTGATTTTTCTTTCTTTTTTTGTACAAAGTAAACATCGGCCTTGTCCCATTAGCGATTGGTCGGATGAATCTGATGTATTTTCGCACTAGCCTAATATTGCCTACTACGAACGTAATAGATCGTGGGTGTGAGCTCGTTTCGCATGTGCGACTTGTATTATTTATATAATCTTTATCAAGTTCAAGGCCTCTCGGCGGAAAAAAACGATGCTTCTTCCTATTATTTATTCTTAGTATTTGTTACGCTTATTATTAATATGTAATATCCGCGTGTTTTCATTTTTTTTCTTATTTTCCTCTGATTTTTTGATTTTCCTCCCTACACACGATGTCAGCGGTGTATTCAGCTGCTTTTTTTCATCGAGTATATTTATCTTTGTTCTTTTGTACGAATTCTCATCACACTCTGAGTGCGTGATTCATTTTGTGTAGTTTTTTTTAATTGGTTTTATAGACGTTATCAGACGAAAAAACTTTATATCATGTTAGATATATTTTTACAATATAAATTACAATTTGTAAGTAGAATTCAACTATTATTAAGAGTAACTAATATCTTATTTTTATGCGTGAATTAATGAAAAAAATCTAAATTTATTTTTAAAATTAAAGTTTGTAACTATAAAAAAATCTAACGTTACTATATCCGCTCTGTTCATTATATTTCCAATTAGAAATTTTGTTATTTTAAAATTATATATCGATTTTATTATATGAGTACGTATAGAAACTTTTTTTTTTTTTTTTTTTGAGATAAGAAGTCGTCGACTTCCATGGAACGTTTTCTAAGTTTTTCAATCCATTTAGAGAAGCGATTGTTCCGATCGATATTCCGATAAGCTATGCGATTATTTGCAGGCTCAGTACTCGTTTAAAATTATTTTTGATTCCTTTGATGTATTATTGATTGACACGGGAAGCATTGTGCAAAAGTCCAACATCTGACTGTTTACAAAATAGACCCAGCAGTCCTAATCGGCTATTTCAGTTTAGATTTATGAAGACTTTATTATCATGAATTATTTTCATAGTGAAATTGGCAGAAAATTCGTATGACGATTATCACGTACTCGAAAATATATAAATATCTCTTGTCTGAGGTGTTTCATGTATTTAATAATTTTATACGGTTATTTTCGTTTCTCAATACTTTTGTGGGAAATTTAATTTTAGCTTATCGATTGATATTTTTTTACTTTAATAAATTCGATATATAATATCAATAAATAAAAAAACTAGTTATCATTTATTACGCATACGTGTTAAAAATTAAATTATGTATTTATGTAATTTAATTATATGTAGAATTTTATTTAAATCTTAATCTAACGTGTGTTATATTATAAGATCTCTTTTTTTTTCTTATGTACGTACTCGTATGATTGTTATAATTGCGCGCAAATTATGCAATGGCGCCTGATTGCTGCAGGTCTTGGTTTTTACTCACGTGTTTTGTTATGTGACATAATTTGAACTGTGGCCAATACATATATTCGCACAATTTATAAAATGGTTCCAAACTTTTTTGTTAAAAGAAATCCGTGTTCATCGTCAGAAATAGGTAGTTACTGTGTGTTAATTCTTGCGTTCATTTATTTAATATAATATTCTTGTCCGGCGTATCGATTATATAAAAAGATGGATTTTAATAAATGAATGTTTAGTATTATCTTTTATTTTACATGTAAATATCAGTAATTAACTATATATTTTACGGTTCATGGTATTTCGAATTATATTTACGAGATTTGTATATTACTTATCTTATTATATTATTTAAATAACTTAGTTCGAGCATCATAAAAAGATTTTTTTTTTCGTTTATTTGTAGATATGTGTTAAAACTAAAATATACATAGTTGAATAATGAAATAACATTTTTTCAAATAAATCATCGTTATCTTTGACAAGCATTTGATGGTAATATAAAACTTTTTATCGAACATAGCAAAAAATGCATTTGGAGAATATCCAATGATTTAGCGTTTGACCAACTCGATTAAAGCAGACCACATGGTTCGGTTAAACTCTTGTTAAAATTTAATTATGCGTAGAAAAACACTGTCAGCGCTCACGTTTTATTTTTACTAATTTCTATAGTTATTTTCGCGAAAATAGCTTGCATGCGTGCTTTACGTCGCGTACCCGCCGATAAAATTTAACGTCGTCTGGGTTGAGATTTCCCGCTCTTCTTTAAGGAGAGGCGCAAGCGCGCTTTCGGTTCACATCGACTTTCGCTTTTCTGTATATGAATGGGCGACAGAGAAAGCGCTTCCCCTGACCACCCCAACGTGGAAAAAGGGAAATGTCGCGATCGATGGAAGAAGGGGGCATGTTTTTGTCCGTACCCAAGACTAACAACCACCAACATGTAGAGGACGACGGGCCGTCTGTGCAATGCAAAGCTAACCTGTCAAACCTCACAACTGCACTAGGACCACTTTCACCGCCCACCCCATGGTGTATACTCTCACTCTTCTGTTTCTCGTCTCCGTTCACAGAGAGATAAGGCTTTCGTTCTTCAGGATCGAGAGTCGAACCGTTGTGGTCGTCGGTCGTCGACCTGTTCCCAAACCGCGACTGCGACGTCAGCCCAAAATAACGACGCAGACGACCATAACCGGCCCGAATTGCGGACCGCTTTGCCTGCACTCCTTTTCCCCCCTTTTATATCTATTATTTCGAACCGATGTTTCTCAATCGATATACGTAATGCTTTTAAATCTTATTTATGTGTGTAAAACAACAACATGCTTACAGATTTCGTTATAAATGTTTAATCTTATTAAATCAATTATTCCACGACTTTTACGATCTCAATTTTGACAAATTGAATTTTTTATTACTATATTATTTTGCAGTGTTAAAATGATTAAATTTTAATTTAACCGTTCTAAGATTGAAAGAAATATCTTTCAATATATATTGTTAACAATATTGCGATTAAAGTAATATATTAGATTAAAATATTTTATTGGATTCCTAAGAGTATTTCTATCATCCATTTATTGAAAAAAATGCTACGTGCTTAGATTGCGACAATTAATATTAAACGTAAATTGAAAAACCTGTATATATATAAAGCAAACAATATTAAGATGAATTTATTTTCGACTTAAATTTTTATATTTGTAATATTTATAATTTAGAATGAAAAAAAAATATTTCTGTTCTTTGTACATTTTAATGAAGCAATTAAAAAAAAGATCGATGTTTTATAGTCAATCTACGAAGTTAATTAAATATTTTCGTTAGAAAACTTATAATCCCAAGTGCTCTCTTATATTGAGTTTTTTCACATTTTTTTTATCTTTCCCATTCTTCAGTTTCAATTGCTAGCTCTGTCGACGTATTCGTTGCATTTTTGTCGTTCTCGCTATCGGTTGAAATCGAAAGGAGCAATAGTCTGCTTTTGCTGGCTTACTCGAGCTTTTATTTCTGTTTTTATTTTGAGCGATAACGTCGTATTAACCGTCTGAAAACGGAGACATGCGATAGAATTAAATTCTCCAAAAATATTGCACGATCATTTACAGCATATTTCGGTTTTACACGAAGAAAAAGAAGTTTTCTTCGAAAATATTATTACACATATATTTCTAATATATATTCTATATTATTTCTGTTAAATCATTTTTTAAATATTAATTATATTTAAAATTGATGTTATTAATTAAAATTAATGTTATTACGTAACTATTATTTTGACTTCAAAATGTAGAAATATTCCGCTTTGAATATCAGGCTCAAGGCCTCTTAACAAAAAACCAAAATAATTTTAGCTTGAATTTGGGATTGAAGCACGCGTTGTCATCGTGAGAACGTTTCTATAGGGTCACAATTTTATCTCAAGATATTTTTTTATTATTTAAAAAATAATATAAAATACATAATGTCCATAGATTCATGAGTATTTCCATTGAAGAAATTAGAACACTTATTTTAAATTCTCGAAGACGACTTGAATATTGATTTTCCTATCATTCACTCGCATGCAGAGTAAGGTTTTGTGTCTTATATGCTACAATGTAATTGTGTAGTTTATGGTATACCTGTTTTTTCCTATTCCCAATTCTTCCTAATTAATGTTCTAATTTGATCAATTAATTCATATACATATTGTGTAATATGCATTCAATCTATTTTATCCCAAATGAGCTTGTATTAAAATCCGTTTATTATGATTGATTTTATAATTAAATGATTGTTACGTTTTCTTTTTCAACGATGTTTTTGCGGTTGTATATAGAACAAATAACAAGTACATTGAATGATCTGTGTACGTATCATAAAACACACGCATATAAATGCCCCCAAGCAATATTTATTATTGGTCAATTACTGAAAGTTATAACCGTATTAACCCATTTTATATCTACGTCATAAATGAAATGATCGCGTTATATAAAAAAATCAAGGTGTGCTATTCAAGTTCATATTCTGTATTAAGAGTTTACTTGTGTTTTTTTACTGATTTGCAATCGGCATGACAATATTCAAGTTGACGTTTCCATGCTTGTTATAAATTGTTTTTGTGATCTCCGTTCGAGTGGTTCAATTGAATTTTATTGGGATGACTAAAATTGAAACATTCGATATATATATATATATATATATATATATATATATATACAATCGATTATTTATTGTAAACGTTCAGCTACGTATTTATTACATTTAATTTCTTTTCTTTTTTTATAAGGCTAGGCTGGCATAAGAATAATTCGACACTTTTTTTTTACTATTTTATACTTTTTTGCTTTAACATAATTACTTTATTTTACATTTGTTTAAATGAAACTTATAATGATCTTTTTTTATAATATAGTTTTGATATTTGAAAACATCACTTTATGCGTTGGAGTAAGCATCGTTTCTAATTATATCTTTACATTAAATTTAGAATATATATATATATATATATATATATATATATATATATATATATTTTACTTATTTATTTTTCTTTTAAATTAGGTTTTGTATTTCGATAACTGAAAATACCGAATTATATATGTTATAAAAATTAATGTTTTTAACTATTATATTTATTTAAATACTATTGTTAATTAAATATCAATAATTTTTATCATTACCAATATATCTTAATTTACAAATATTTTTTAAAACATATTTCTTCAAGTGTATCTTTATTGCAATCTTATTTTTTTCTAAATATAATGCGTATCTTATTGCACCGTTTATCGTCAATATTCTGACCTCGAATTTTGACATCGTTATCTTAGTAATAACATTTGAATCTTCTCTCTATATTCATATTGTTTTATTAATGTTAAATTAAGTATAATATATATATATATATATATATATATATATATATATATATATATATATATATAACTATACATACAGTGGGGGATAAATTTCAGTTATAAAAGAAACGGCGTTAAAAATAGTTATCTGATCATGTTAATAATGGAGATAAGTAAAACGTAACAAGGAAATTTCAAAATTTACATCTTTTTGTACAAACTGATACATAATTTTCGTTATAGTCGTTGAACTCTTTTCTGAAAATCCATTGAGCTTTTCTTTTGTTTCTCAATTTCTGAAACGTTAATTTAGTAATATCCATGCACTTATTGTTCTATTAATTCTTTGAGATTGTTGTGGGAAAGACTTTCACCTGGAATAATTGATATAATCCTGTTTAATCAATTAGCTTAATAATTTCGTCTACATCAATAATGAGTTCTCTGATATTAACATTTTTGTTTAACTCCGGTCATTTCTTTTAAACGTTTCTCAGTTACTTTATTCCAATAAAGATCAATGTTGTTTACAGCATTTGTTGATATTCTTGGTATTTTTTTTCAAAAATCTTATGGATTGTTTATGTCTGCCGTAGATAAGCTTTTTAAAATTTAAAATTGTAGAAAAATCGTGTAATACTGAAATAGCGTTAAGCGGGGTCTTAATATATATAATTTGATCACAATGTAAAAAGTGCGAGCACGTGGTTGATAATTATATTTTTTATTATTCTATTCTCACAAGTCATACATTCGTCGAGATAATTATGTTTTATTAACATTAACATGTTAATATGTTTTACGTACTCCGTGCACTTTAGCTATCGTTTGTTGGCGTTGTTTTATTTTTATTGATTTTTAGTTTTATAAATATTTTAGAATTGCAGTCACTTGTCGTTATATAAGAATTAGAACTATATTTATCATATTTTTTTTGCGAAAATGTTTGTTATATAAATACATTATAATCTTAGTATTTTTTTCAATAAATTAAATCATTTAATTTTTGAACATACTATTTTATAAACACATTTTTTAGTCTCATTTTCATTTATTTTTATATTTGAAATTATGAATTTTACGGTAATTCCTATTAAATTTATTATTTTAGTGTCAAACTGTTAGTTGTCGTAGTTCATTGAATGATTGTAAAAAACTATAAATTTTTCTATCATCTTCATTTGACGAGATTATGATTAATTTACTTGTTTTCTTTTGTTATGGAAATTTGATAACAATGTCGGAAACTATATTTTTTTTCAATTGAGTTATGATTAAAATCGATCATATTTATTATTTACGTGCTATTAGTTTTAATGATGTTTTGTAATTAATAATAACGTAGATAATTTTCTTTAATTACGTTTATTTTTGTAATTGATCAAAATTCTTTCTGGTGATGATGATAAATAGTCTTGCGCTATCGGTTGTTAAATGTTATGTTGCACTTTAATAGGAAGTTTTCTCGAAACCGATAAGATTATTTTCATTTCTAATGATAAAACACTTATTTCTCACACTTTATCATAGTTTTCGTTCTTTCAGTTACTATACGCCATTCAAGGCTAGTTTTGTACGTTTATTTGTTTGCATTGCGGCGCTATTGGAAAATTTCCATGAAACACTGCAACGATGCAGTTTAACTCTATAGACGTTGTCATTTTATTTATTCTCCTAACTTTTTTCCCTACCTATATTTAGAGAAGTTCAAACTACGTCACGTCTAGGTGGACTTGGTCAGAAGCGATGTTTAGTATCACGATTGTGTGTATAAAATCTTGTGTGTGTATGCATTAGTTCATACCAGTTAAACGTATAAATAGCACGTGTTTCTTGCCCCGCTATATTACAGACACATCTCATGATTAATTTATTGCATATGTCGTATGAATTGAAAGGATTTCATTAAGAAAAATTCTTGTTTGATAGATTCCAAAATCTCGTCAGATATTCTATTGACATTTGTTATTCTATTATTCACTGCTTACTTAGATTTTTATATCAAACTGAAAAAAATAACAATATCAGTTATCAATAATTGCCAGTTCGCTTAAAAATTCAAGTAATAGTTTTTTTAATCACATTATAATTATATTTACTTGTTTTATTTAAAACCACACATTAAATTTAATATTAGAATAAATATTGTAAAAGTGAAATATCAATTGTTTTCTATTATTTTTTTAATGTATTGATATTATGTTTTGGAGGAAGACTTTATTGACATCGCCTTATAGTTTTGAAAGGTTGAGAGTCAGCGGTTTTTATATATTAACCGCATCGATTATCTTGCATGCATAAAAATCGAATGACGTAAATGTATGTTGCATTTCTATTTACCTATAATATTGATAATGTAGTGGTATGTTGTTTTATTTACACGTTTATATTTTCTTTGGGAATTTGAATATTATCGTCTTAGTCCTAGTTCATTATTTATATCTGTAGAATATTTCATGCGTAATCTTTTTTGATTGCCGTTTATTATTAACGATTTTTTGGCCGGATTCGAGAAGCTTTAAATAAGTATCATCAGTATGTTTTTTTTTCTTTGTATTGCGTTGTCTTCCAACATGCCACTCCGGTGCAAATATACTTTGCGAGTTTGTACGCGTTTTGTCAACAGTGGGATCATTTCATTATATAATTAAATGTTAGTCGTCATCTAACCAATATTATGCAGCATTAACCGAGAACTTTGTATTTTGAATTTTTCGAAAATGTACGACATTGCTAACAGTTCACGATGACAATGCAAACGGTCTATTACAGCTGAGTTAAGAATGCACAGCTACGCTTATTTTCAGTAATAAAATGTTTATTTGTAGAATCATTCTGATACTTGTGTATTTAAATGTATTCTGATATATGTATATTGATGTAAATTTTTGTCGTACACCGCACAAAATTGTTTTTCTGCAGCGGTGTCGAGTGCAAAGATGAGATCTTGTCGTGCAGCCAAGCCTCTGCAGTTGCTCAGATACAGCAACAACAAAAACAAATATTGCAGTCGAACCCAATTCAGGAAGAAGTGAAATTACAGGGGCCGCTGGCGAGCGTGAAAACGCCGCCTGCAGCCCCTCTGATCAGTGTACAACCGCGTCCCCAGCCAGCCACCGCCAAAATATTCGCTCCAAGAACGGAGGAGATGAATAAAGGTTTCTTGATGTTCTCTGAAGAAGAACCCGGTCTCACAAGTACGTATTTTCTAAAATGTTTTTTTTCATCTATCACTATTAAAAAACCAAACAATATTTTAATTATGTTTTTGTTTTATAGTGCTTAAAGAAGAACCAGAAGATCTGACTCACTTGGCTCCCGTTGCGGGAGACGTTTGTATACCATTGGAGGATAATCCTTTTGATGTTTTTGATGAATTTATTTTGAGTGACAATTATTGTAGTTTACTTCCAGAAGAATTTGATAATTTGGATCCTGCTGTAGAGAATACATTTGCATTCTATCGCAATGATATAAATTTGTCGCCTCTAAGTGACATAAGTCAATCTCCTATTATGCTTTCACCATCGATGTCTAAGGTGTGTTTTTAGAGACGTCGTTATATATTGTTCTTTTTCTGTACATAATCATCTTTTATTTTTATTGTTATAGGGCTCAGATAGTGATAGTATGCCATCATTATCGAGTCCAAATTCATCTCTACCGGAAGAAGAATTAACAGCTAATCCTTTATTAACAGACCTAGTTCTTGATAATGAACTTAATACTCGCGCTCCATTCATTCCTATAGGTCCTGGCGAGGACCTTCCTTTGTTGGGTACAGGAGATGGTCGGGTAATGTGGGGTGCACTACCAGATCATTTAACTTTGCATAAAAAACCTAAACCACCTCCCCAACCGTCCACGACTCCTGATCCTTGTAGTAGTCTTGCAAAATTACTTGGTACACCTACATCTACACCAGAAAACAATCGTATAGATACTATGTCTATTATAGATAATAGAAATGTTAAAAGCGACATTAAACGGATTGATAATGGTAGGTTAAATAATTAGAATTGACTATTTTTCATTAGAACGTCGCTTACCATATAATCGGATGTTTTTTAGATGGAGTACGTTCATGGAAAACAGAAACCCCAACTACTAATGAAAGCGAAAGAGATCGTGGTAATAAACGATGTGCAAGTCCACCAATGGTAGGAGGATTAAAAAGAGCACGTGCTCGGCGTCCCACAACAAACGCACCTCCACCTCCTCAAGCTAATAGTGTTCTCATGAATTTACTGGTTAGTGGTTGCGACGTTAGTGCTGGCTATATTTGTTTGGTTCAGAGCAGACCTAAACCTCCACGCACTTGAATACACAGTAATTATCCATCACCAGCTATTAGGACTAATCCATTTTCATATCTTATACTTTTGTATTGTCGCGTACTGGAATTCATGCTTCGATAGTTACTCAATTGAACTCGGGGTCTTACTCATGCAAATGAGATTGAATTATTGAACTGTCGTATTGTGAGCTTATTTTTAATTTTGATTTGTTGATTTATTTAATTAAATGAACTGACTATTCGATCTCGTAAAATAATAAAAAAGAGACGAAAGAAAGACTATCCCTTAAACCTTAAGTTACAGTATAGATTTATGTATAACTTTTTACCGACTTATTTTAGTTGTGGATCTGAAGAGATATTGCAAAAATTCTCGAATTCCATGTATAAGTTTCTTTTAAGGCTTCTGTAACTTTAGTTATATTGCACTTGAAATAATAAGTTGTAAACTAAATACTGATCTGAAAGTTAATTTTATTATTTTATTATATAAGGTGATGGAATTGCGTGTATTGGGTGAAAAGTCATGATTGTTACATTTCTACATTTGTTTGATTTGAAACAATATTTTTATTTACATTAATTTATTAAAAAAAATGAACTATTTAGGTGGATAACATTTGCGAATAAAATAGACAATGTTAAATTATTGAAGTGCTTCCGTTCAAAGTTTCATTATAATAGTTTATTGAATAACGAGAAGTATATTATTAATAATATGTCATTCCACATTTTTTGTTATAAATGTTAATAATGGATCGAAAACGAACTCTGCGATTGAAAGAAGATAATTTCTAAACAAATTCACAATGGACTTTGTGTTTCAATATTTTTTTTTAATAATTTATTCAATAAACATTTTGATCGTTCGTTTACGTTAATTATTTTTATTTAGTTATAAATGATATTTTATATTTGATGGTTAAGAAAAATGTACAGAAAGGGATTGAGAACCATGTACATTTTACCTGTTTAGATCATTTTTTATTTACAATCTAGTCAATTTGATTGGATTGTCTGGCTTAGTACGATGACTCTCAGTCTTTTTATTTCATTAATTAATATTTTAATAAATAATTTTGCGTACAAAATGATAAATTAATTGTTAGTATGATGTCATTTAAATATCGTGAGTTTTATTAGATGCACCCACTTAAAGAAATAAATAGTAAAATTTATTACACTCTGTTGAACAATTTTATAATTGAATATATATATATATATATATATATATATATATATATATATATATATATATATATTCAATTATAAAATGTTATAATTGAATATATATATATATATATAACGCAGTGTTTTACAAAACATATTTTTATATTAAATACTTTATTTTATTCTGTGTTTATCAATTTATCTTGACATTTTTTTCTAAATTATCCATAATGATTTGTTTTATAATACTTTTTAACTTTTAATTTCTAGTCATTCGCTACTTTTTAAGAATAATAATAGCTTTTTGTCAATTTATATAAAAACAGAAAGTATATTTGTATATTTGTATTATATATGTTCAAATTAATATTATATAGTTCTATGAGACGGAATTTTGTATCTTTGAATGATAGGATGAAATCTATTATAATTATCTTATTCAATTATTTATTTATATTTATGCGCATTCCTATAACACGAATTTAAGTATTATATAAAGAAAAACACTGTTAATTATAATAATACTGCAAAAAATCTCAATATTTATCAACGCATAATATACGATTTTACATAAAATCGAATGTAATAAATACGTCATAGAAGGAATGTGAAAAATGCTTTGTTTTTATTGGAGATTTTTAAGCTAAAGAATTTGTTTACCACGTGTATTCTAATTGTTTGACTCGTTAATGCAGTTCTTTTTATGACATTTTACTATCATATCTCTTTTTTGACATGCTATCGACAATTTTTACCTATTTTATAATGTTTCTTGTTGAAGTTTATCGGTAATAGATTTGTAATAAATCACAGTAATTTTTACCAGTCACATTATCATGTTCAAATGTCAATGGTACAAAACTGAGAAGATGTATGTTCAAACAGCTTCGTTCAATTATATAATATTTTATAAAATATTGTGTTATAATGAATTATTGATTTTATATTACCAACAGAATTAATGAAAATTTACACTATATTTTAAGTACTAAAACTTATATTATTCTTATACTTTCAATAAAACAATATTTTGGTATTAACTGACTAATATTAAAATATTTTACATTATTAAATTTTCTTACAGTATATATTTAAATATTTTCAAAAATTCAGTTGTGAAGAAAATGCACTAGTTTCATATATTGCTTTATATATTTTGCCTAATATAT
The DNA here is from genome assembly GCA_024500535.1 of Leptonema lineaticorne. NCBI lineage: Eukaryota > Metazoa > Arthropoda > Insecta > Trichoptera > Hydropsychidae > Leptonema > Leptonema lineaticorne. The sequence continues at coordinate 3,435,558 of JANIJI010000008.1, read as the reverse complement.
GTTGTTACTATCTTATTTTATATGCAGTGATATAATATCGAGGAAACTTATTACAGCATTATGGTTTATGTTTATTAAAAATTTAATATCGAATAAATATATTTATATCATAAACCGTTTGACAAATCGCTCATTAAGATGTTCACAATATTAGTAGAAAGTTTTTGGCAAGCTGCAGTTTCCCCACCCTTTTTACTGATGTGTAGTATGTAAAACTTATTTAAATAGTGGTGTGGCGTAATGCTGAATGCGTACTTGATTGATGCTATTCTCAACTGATATTAGACTTTGCATTGATCTTAAGCAATTCTGGGTCATTGCCGATTATAGTGATTAATCTGGTTTATTTATGTTTCGAATTCAGTTACCATAGATCATGTGCTGCATTTACATTGTTACGTATATTATGAGCGTGATATTTACTTGTGCCCAAATAATGTATAATTCACTTTTTTTTATACAGTCTTTTTATACATGTTCAGTAATTAAGTATGACAATAACATGCCTAATGAATTTTAAAATGTTATTAAATATAATTCATGTGAAAAGGCAACGGTCCGTTTTGAATAGTATATAAGTAAACTTGAGATGATCAGTACTGTCTAACGACACACATCATTAGATATAACATTTTATTCGGTATTTTAATTAACTACTTTATGTTTATATATATACATTGAATTATCTAACACTTACTGCTAATTATTTATGTCTATAGACATATATTGCTAAAAATCATGTTGTATAAACTATAAATGATAAATAGCAAAAGTGTTAATAGTTAAAATTGATAGATCACCCAAAATATTCTATAGACTGTGTATATCATAGTAACGAATATTATAAATTTTTAATATATTTTATATAATATAAATAGCTTAATGTAATTGCTGCATATTGAACAATATCAAATAACGATGTGTATGTTCTAAATTGTCTTTAAAATCAGAAATATGGATTTTGGAATATATATGAATTTTTTGAAGATTTTACTAATGATAGTAAATGTAAAAGTATGAACTGACTGTGTATTTTTAGAGGTGGCATTTTTTTAATGAATTTTATTCGATTCGTACTCTGGCTACTATAGATATTTGAAACATTTACGAGTCTATTTAAATAATCACCAACGTGTGGCTTATGATGATGATGCAAAAAATATCGTTTTCTATAATCTTCAAAGCACAAATAAAAAATATTATATTACACAGAAAATTACAATAGTTATATCATTTTATATGAAAAAAGATGTTTACAGTACAAAATTGAAAACCAAAATCATACCATACTAGTAAAATAATAAAAATTGCACATGCATTAGAGGAAAATATTGATATGCTGCGTGATAGTTTGTACCCTTTAGTATCAGGGTTGGTTATTGATAAACAGTTCCTTAATCGAGGAAGATTTTTAACAGTATCGTCTGATAATCCTATATTTTTTATTCATTATGCGACTTATATGCAATTTTGCCTTACATGTATGTATATTTGTAATGAAAAACCAAATCTCTTACCTCAATTAAAAGTAGAAGAGATCAAGAACTGTTAGCCTGTGGTGATCTTGGTTTTTGGGAACAACTGAAATTTTTTGATGAGCCCGATCGATGCGTGTGCTTATTTAATATTATCTCAATATCTTTTATCAAAATTAAAATGAAAAGTAGTAAAATATACTCATTTTCCACATTATCAAAATGAAAGAACAAAATATTTTAAATAGTTAATATTTACAATTAAATATCACATATATATATATATATATATATATATATATATATATATATATATATATATATAAATAGACTATATTAATCGAGAAACGAATTATTTAATTGTATAGTAAATGGTGCAAGCTTTTTAGTATAAATATTTTTTTGAAATTTTATATATATATATATATATATATATATATATATATATATATATATATATATATATATATATGTAATACGTTGAATTGAATTTTTTTATCAAAATTTTAATAGATTTTTTGCTCACAAGTGTATCTAAGATGTTTTAATATTATGAGAAAATATATACATATATTTCTATCACTTGTTTTTATTTAATGATGAAATTATTGTGATTTAAACTTATATGTGTATATGTACAATGTAATAACATAATTAAATAATTGCACATTTTTTAAAGTAGTGCATTTATTTGTGTTTTTAACAGCACTATCGAATTAAAACAAAAATGTTGAATGTTTTAAATTTCGACTTTTAAGGCTATGAATATGTTGTAAACATGTATGAGAGTTTATTAGGAAAATTTGAATGTTTGAAATTTTTAAGTCCAAAAAAAATATATTTACTTTAGAGAAATTGAATAGTTGTATGTTATATTATATATAATTTAGATGGTGTCTTTTATTCGATGTTATTTCTACATTCATGTATATATATACTTGTATGAATATATTAATTTTTATCGAACGTTCTTCGATTATTGACATTTAAGTAAAATAAAACAATGAAATGAAATTAACATTATTTTTTCAATGTATCCTTTTATCCTTCTTTCCTTTATTATCATGACATTTTTTTAGCTAAAACAGAAATACGAATATAATTTATTTATTACTATTTTACAATAGACATTTGGATAATTCACTATGAAAAAGGACTAATTATTTTAATTCGAATGAAAAATCAATAATAACATTAATTACAGTTAATTCTGAATTTTATTTATGAGCGTTCTTTCAACGTTTTCTAAATAGTTGTGCTTTAGTTAATTTATTAAAGAAATTTTTATTTTTATTAATTATTCATGTTGATTAATATTAATTTTAAATATAAATTAGGTATTTTTTAAAACTTTTTTTATTTGATTGAATATCAAATTTATTATAGAATTATTTTTATATTGGGATTTTATACTTAAAATATGGTACAAATATCAATAAGTTAATAATTGCTTAAGCAGGCAGGAATAGTCCTAGAAATATAAAGAAAAATAATGTGTGACATTTTTGTGATGCAATGTTGTTTTAGATTAGAACTTTAAACATTAATAACATGAAATCAAAATGAAATTTATTTTTGAATAACACTTTTTAGATGTTGTTTTAAAACCTAAGGTACAAATTAAATTTTCAAAGATTATAATGCGAAAGTTTGATAAAAATATCTGGGCACCGCGTTTTAAATATATATAGAATAACTTGATAGTTAAAAGAATTTTATTCTCACATTGAATAGTAAAAGTTATTTCAAATTAATACGTTAAGAAATGCATGTTTAATTTCACTTTCAATTGAAAATAATTAGAATTGTTAATGAATCACTTTGTATAAGCGGACATAACGTATAACTAATTAATGTTTGGGATTACTTTCAATTTTCTTACAAACGCCCCATTAATTCAAGTTAATCAGGGCTGGTAAATCGAAAAATTTTTGGCCGCTATCCACTAAGTTCGGCAGTGATTAATTTGTTTTGTTCCAAGTGAGCTTTTTAGCTTTCGCAATGACATTTTAACCCGTATTTAAAAATTTTACATCAATATATCTTTCGTTGATGTGTAAATTATTACGTGTGTTGAATTAAAATATTATACAATGGTGCTACCATTTATTTTAGAAATTATTTATATAAAAGTTTTCCTTGAAATCTTATTATTCTAGAGGTATTTTATTAGATTGTTCTATTTTAATCTGGTTATTTTGTTTCTTTGGATCTCATGGTATCTACAATTGAGATAAAAATATCAAATAGCTTATGTTATTAGAACTACAATATTATATAATATAAAAATTTTGGAATATATTACTTTTACTTGATAAAATAATGGAGGGAAAAAATTAGATGTTGAATTTTTATTTCATATTATAGGATCATTATTTTTATGGTAATTTATATCATGTATGATTATTTTAAACTATATTATATATTATTAACATTTTGATAGTTTATCCTTATTTGAAATTGTTTAATCATATAGGTCATCGAACTATATTATCAAAAATATTTTTGAAGAAACGTATCTCTTATCGGCTAAAACATGTCATGATAATAAATAGTGGTGTTTAAAAAAATACTTGAAAAAATAATGCATCAAAATCAAAATATTCCGTTTTTTAATTATAGAATTATCTTGTGTTATAAATAAATATATATAATATTAAAATAAAAATATATTATTTATTTTAAATCCAATTAAATAATAATCTATTAGTTTCTTATTATTGAATGTAGAAATTATTTAAGAATGTATTATCGTCATAATATGATTATTTTGCTAGTTTTCAACTAAATGTTATCAATTAAAATATGTTTGATTTCTAAACACTTTGCTATGACGTATATTAATTTATTTATTTTTATTAAATGTGTTTGTTATAACTTTTATAATTGCTTATTAAAGATGTTATAATTAGATTATATATGTATTTACGTATTTGATACTTCCTGTCACATGTTATAATATTATTTATATACTTTTTTTTATAAAATTTTATGTATTTTTTTAATGTAAAATATGTTATCCACCTACTTTACAAAATCAGTATAATTTGTACGTCATATATATATATATATATATATATATATATATATATATTTTTTTTTTTTTTTTTTAATGAGTGTTATTTTTATTACTAGAATGTGATATTAATATATTTCTTGTTAATTTTCAGATTAATAATCGTTGCTCCAATATAGGACTTTCAAAAGTGGAAGTAGATCTTCCATCCAGGTTACAGGTGGTAAATTCTCCTGACGAAGTCTGCAATCAGTTCTCAAAGAATTCTGCGTTGGCAAATTCATACAACAAGAGGCACGCATATGTATCACCTTATACCAACGTATTACAAAATGGATCTGACCCAATAATGACAGTAATTTTAGAGAATTCTAATAGACCACAGGTGCAGAACAGTTCGAGAAAATCTTCTTTATTCGTCGGTATCGACAATGATAATAGTTTATTGGGAGAGATGTCTCCTGATAATTGGATTCTGGAAGATAATTTGTTCACAAGTTCCGATTTCCTGGGCGAATTTGGTACGTCCATTTGATTGTTGTTTGAGGATCTTCTTTAAGATTCTAAATGGGAAAAACTGGAAATTGGTCATTTATAAATATATATATTTTTCATACTAGTACATACGATAATCAAATAAGTCTAAAAGAGGTATCGGATATATAATCGATTGTAATCGATTATATTTCATTATAAAATATTTTAATATTAAAAAAATTGTTATAATTCTACATGTATGTTAATATTTTTGGTATTGCGTGTATGATAAATAAGAAGAGTTAAAAAATATAAAATTTTATTAATGCATGTGCGCATGTGTGTATGTTGCGTGTGTGCAATAAAATAAATGTTAATCATTTAAAATGTAATGATTTGTATGTAAGTAGGATTTATTTAGATCTGAAGATTTTTTTTGTATTATATAATTTGCAAACAAAATGATAATTAACTTATCTTTGGTAGTTTATTGTTTTTATGGATAATTTTTTTGTGGCCATATATTTCCATTATAATGGAAATATTTTGTTTTTTTTAAATATTGGTGCGATATATAATCTAGAATTTACTATATTTTATAGGAGTTGTAAACTTTGTTTTTGTAATTAATTTGAACCATCACGTGCCACACTATTATTCACTACACTTATTACTGAAAAATTAAATGAATAAAATTGTTACTTTTAATTTGATATGTACCGTTTATAATTTTTCAAATGGTTTTTTATAACTATTTTATGATTTTATTTCACTCATTAAGATTTGTAAATAAAACTATATATATATCATAACTTTCATGAACAAATAATTTATTTTTTACAACAAGAAATTTATGGTTTATATGAGGTCCAAAAAATATATACACTCATGATCACTAAAATTAAAGATTTATTTAAATATTGAAAGACTTAATTGAGTGATATTTTATTTTTTAAATTTATGATATTGGCGTAATTTGTTATTTTGATTTTAAATTGTTTGAATATTCGTAGTGATAATGGACGTCTAATTCTTTGACAAAATTTAATTATAATTTTTAATATTGTCATTTAATAGTTACATATATATTTTTGTAAACAGTTTTCATATTAAAGTGTGTATACATTTTTTGAGTCTGTATATAATATTATAGTGATTTAAATTTATTCATAATTGTATACATATTCTGTACAAATTTTTTTTAATTTGAATACAAAAAACCTTGAATACATATTTTTTATCTATTTCATAAGATAAATATTATAAAGGCATTTAAAAATAACATAGTCTTAATAGACCTAATGAGTCCTACTGCTGCTCAATCAAATGTATATTTATTTTTTTTTTCTTTACAAATGTTTATATTTTTCATTTTTAAATTGCATACATTTATTTATAAATATTTTTGTTTGAAATATAATTTTTCATATGCAATATAATAACCAAATTTGGGTAATATAAATATAATTTTTATTTACTAAATATGAAGTGATTCGACTATTACCTCATCTCATTGATAAGAAATCAACATAGTTATGCTGATGATTAGTAGCAGGAACATCTCTTGTATTTTAATAATACGATCTAATATGTATAGATAGTTCGAATTACATATATTTTTAACATATGTAGCTAGTTTAGTTGTCATTATCAATTTCTAATTCTCATCAGTCTATAGCATTTAACAAACATCTGTTTTAATAATGTTACCATTATTTTATATATATATATATATATATATATATATATATATATATATTGTATGTGCTTTGAGGAGTCTCATAAGATGTGTAGTAAATTTTTGTAAGATTTAAAAGTTTATATGTTAAATTAAAATATTGTAAAAATATACTGTTATAATAATAAACCAAAAAAAAATTTTTTTAAAGAAAATTAGTAATTCTAAAAGATATGTACAATTCACAAATACAATGACTGTCAAACCTTATTTTCACTATATTTGTAATTTTTATAAGCAATAAGACGAACTCAAAGTAATTAATGTATGTATTTTCTTTATTATTAATATTCTGTTATTCACTGCCATCGAATACCAAAATGACAACTAATTATTAATTTTATATTTTGGTAGTTTCATATTTATTAGATTGTAAGATCAATTTTGTTTAAGTTCAATTCATTTTTTTTTAACTATATGTTGAATAATTTATAGATCAATAAATAATCGATATAAGGTAAAAAGAATTATATTGCATGTTATATTTTTAATATGTTCATATTATTTAGATTTATTGGAATTTGAACTTTGTTTCATTTTCAGTAGTGTTTTCGAACAAAACAAACATTTAATGTATATTTATAGTGAATTCTATAAATTTTGAAACAGATAAAACATTAAATGTATAAGGCAAATGTATGTACTACATATTTTAAATAAAATGGGTGATAGATCAATAAAATGTTTTATTTAGAGAGTAACATTAATAAATAAATTATTTCCAATACTTTTAATATATAATCAATTATATTAATGAAATTTGAAATTTTAATCTACAAGGAGAAATGAGCATTGTTTAAATAAATAAGTTTTATTTTATTTTAGTATACTAATTATGAACTCATAAGATTGGTTGTTAGGTGAGTATTGATTACTCAGAATATAAGGTTATTTACTCACATTATTGGTAAGTATTGAAAGGGGGGGGGGGGACTAGTAAGCTTATATGTATAGACTAGATTAAAAAATATGAATATTATTAGTTATCAGATGTCTTTCAATACTTATATGATTTCTAAAATTTGTAGTTGCTTATGATTGAATAAAAAAATATATTTAAAAAATTGGTAATTTGAATTTGCTTTATATTTTATGTAAATAAATAAATTAGAATAGATCTTAAATATAATTTTACCAAGGATAAATATTATATATATGTATATAAATATAAAATCAAAAATTTTCATATTTTTTGTTTTTGGTTTTGTTACACGCATAATGTCTGTCATATTCATTTTTTATTTAAAATATATTGGAATAATCATTATTCAACTTTAAAAGTAATTTTTACAACGCAATACCATAATGGTTATGGACATGTATTAAGTTGTTAATACAAATGTCAGTTTTACCAACGTAGGGTAGGGGAGCTGTCATTAATTTGATTAGTGTCGGGTTTGGGGTTTGTTGTGTGTTATGGCGAGCGACGTGGGCGGCAGTCGCGGCGTCTCCTCGCTTGCCAACGGCGTTCCTACGGGAGTCACCTCTTCCCTCGGCAAACGGAAAAAGGTCAAATCTCGTCGCTCGGATTTTCTTCAAAATTGGCTCGAGAAGGCCGCCAGTCAAACGCTCAACAATTTGGATTCTGAACCTTTGATCGGTTGCACTCCTCAATTAACTCCAACTTATCCCGCATATCTCGGACTTCATCCTCCGATGTCCACATTACCCGTTTATCATCACCACCAGCGTCTCTTTAATGCTACCTCAGATCCTTCCGTTTGCCGTTATTCCGCTCCTTATGCGTATTCCGCTGAACCCGTTTCGTTGCCCGTTTGCACTTCGCCTTATTATACTGTTCCGCCCGCCTTTAATTCTACCGAATTCTTAACGCAAAATTTATTGAATTCGCGAAACAAAAATACTAGACGATATAATTGTCACAAAAAATCCAGAAATTCGAGAAAAAATGCTGCAGAAAATGGGAAATTCAGTCCGAGCGACAATACAGAAACGAGAAGCGTAATAACATCCGTAAATGGCGGTACAAATGGTGATTTCGCTAGTTTACCGCCGGTTGTCGTTCCCGTGAAAGAGAATAATTTATCGTTAAATGGGAACGATGAAATGGGAAAATCTGAGAAACGACGATTTAGCGATCCGGGATTCGCACAAAATGAATCGTTCGAGAATGCTCAGGATGAATCTGCTGAAGAATCAGATTCTGAAGCAAGTTCCGTTCTCTACGGAGATCAATCTAACAACAGACTGATTATGTGCCTTGTAGATCATATTAATTCTTTGAAAGATAACAATCGACGATTACATAAAGAACTTCACGATACAAAAGGTACAATATAAATATTTTCTAATGGCTTGAAAAGAAAGATTAGATAATTATGTTATATTTTTAGGTGAATTAGAATCTTTGAAACAACAACTGTCCATATGGAGAGGTGATACACCAACGGCCACCGGATTGAATGGCCATAATACTGCAAATTCACAAAATGGAGGTTTGACAGGATCCACTGTCATGTATGCTCCCGGAATGTTAGCTGATCTCGTTCGGGAAATTAGAGATGCGTCAAAAGCTAGAGAAGAAGCCATATTCAACAAAATTCGTACCTTAATCGACGAAAAAAATTACAAAGTGAGTTTTTTTATTCTATGATATCGTTTTATGTTTGTTATTTTTATTCGTTTTCAATTTTTACAACAATGGAAAACACTTTATATTTTCTTAATTTATAAATATAGAGATTGTATTGGTCTTAAGTTATTTAATGTTAATATAATTTTAGAACAGTTACCCATTGTCTCAAGATAAATATTTCCAAGATTGGCGCGCGTTCGAACAATTTAAGGTAATTTCATTTCGAAAATAGAAACAGCTTACACCTAATCGATTTTAAACATATCTTATCAATGATATCAAAAATAAATCACATGAATATCAATAACGTATATCATTTTCACAATTTTATATTTGGTTACATTCATCGCTCATTAATCGCATACTAACTATGGTGATAATTCTGGGAAATCGTTCATGGTCATGGTGTTTGATATTATTTGTGTTTTTATATACATTCAGCATGACTATATATGTAGACATATTTTAATAATTTTACATATGTATATATTATATTATATCATCAATTTATGTGTGTCACGTTTTATATGTGCATATTTCAACCTTTACCCAACTCTGTATGATGTGCATGTGTAAAATTTTATTTATATTTATAACTTAAAAGGTTATTATTCGATTGATATCAAAAAATATAAAAAAATAAAATAATTAAAAAAGTAAATAAAAATATATGAAGGGTGTGATTTTATTACTTACATACATTAATTGTTTTTGCTTAGTAATTTTCTATACTTTTTTTTATTTAGTGTTGTAATAGTAATTATTAGCATTTTAATCATTTATATAAAGAAAAACGCACTTGAAGAATTTAACCGGAATTAATTCATGTTAGAGGAATAATATTCTTTAAAAATTATTATATTTGTAAAAGTACTCTTAGAAATTCCTCAACATGTATCCTCAACTCCGTGCTGCATATGAATGGTTCTATGTTTTTTTTTTATTATTATTCATTTTGATTCTGACATTGGCTGTTCGTGAATGATATGGAAGTCGAGTGGACACATACACACGTTCATTTTCCAGTTGGCTACTGGGTTTATATGTTTGAATATAGTTGGTCGTTTGTCAACTATAAGTTCGAGTGGGGTCCGTTGGTGAGGACCACCCATGAGAGAACGGCTTCATCTTCAACGACCACGATCGAAGTCGAGTGGTCTATCCTCTTTGGTCTTTTTCTTCTTCTGCATAGTCTTCGATAAATACTTGCGAGTCGTCACGGTTTTTGTTCTTTTTTTTTTAAGGCATATACGGTTATGCATTGCGTTCCAAGTAATAATATCTTACGTTCAGACTTTGTACGCTCGCTTTTATTGCGGACGATTTTTTTTTCTCCTATTATTATTTCCTCTTTCGCTTTTTTTTTAATTTTCTAATCATCCATTTTGATTTATTTTATTCGCACGAAGAAAATTAATCGTGCGCATCGTTGCGGAACAATCGGAATGGTGAAGAAAGCTTGTTTTACTATTTAAAACAGTAACTTCAACCGTATGTTGTACAGATGGTTCCCTATTTTTTACTGTCATAAAAAAATATTTCAATTTATAATACATATATTATAATTCTCTCATTTACATTTCATATATGAATATTCATCAAATACTTCGAACATTGTTCCTTTAACTTAATTAAATAGAATTACCGATTAAAGAGTCGTTTAAGTAAGGCAAAAAAAAATGCGTTTGCTATAAATATTTTATAAAAAAATATATTTTTGATAATGCATGTATGTTTTCACAATTTTCAAATCATATGTCATTGTTTATTTTCGGCTACATATAAAAAAATATATTTCATTACTCAATATTATACATATCAAATAAAAATTTTATTTCTTTAATTTATACATAAATAAATTAAACAAGAAGACATAAAATTTTGCTATTTTTATTTCAAACTGTTTTTATAATATTTATATTATTTTACAAAACATCAAAATTTAATATACGAAACAACGTGATCTACCTGTATATTCGACTCTTTTTATTTTCATTTTAATAATTACACCGTGATTTTTGTAATTTATTTTTATCGTATTTAAATCGATGTATTATACCAAAATCGATATCGGTTATCTTTCGCTGCGCACATATTAATTTATATGCAAAATTATATATACCATATATATATATATATATATATATATATATATATATATATATATATATATGTGTGTGTGTGTGTGTGTGTGTGTGTGTGTGTGTTAAAATTTTTCTATGGTGTGAAACGTGCCGTGGCCTTTTCACAGTTTCTCCTTAGTATTTTTTTTTCATTTTTTTCCACCTGCTCCATATCTCTCAGGTAGTAGGAAAATACGCATATTCACAACATTATCTATTGTCTGATGATAATTTTCTTTGTTTATATAGCCACCTTGGTGGTCCTCTTTCGGATGCTGTGAATATCTTTATTGCACCGTTATTTATGTTACTTACCGAAATATGGATACGATTTGTTATTTTTTCCATCCTCTTTGATTTCCATTTTTTTCCCCCCCGTATCGCTTTGTATAAAATTATCGCTTTTTTTTTGGCGCATTCATTTAGCGTGAATTTAAAATATACGGGAATAGGTGGCGTAATTTCTAAATTAAAGTGCGATTTTTGCGTAAGAAATTCGGCACATAATAAAAGAACACGTTCGTATATAAGTTTTTTACAATTATATTATACGCAATTCAGTATTGTGTCAGGTATATTGACGGCGTAATACAATTGTGCGGTTTTATGCTAATTGAATTACCAATTTTTTAAACGTTTAATTACCGAACCTTTAGTCGATGTTTTTTTTTTCTATATTATGATCAAGGTGGACCCGTTGTGTTTTATTTCAACGAATGTTGTATTGGAGGATTTTTGCTTATAGATACTTTTTTAAAATTTTAATTGATGTATAGAGTTTTTTACTTAATTAAATAAATAATAAAAAATAATATTGTGTTACAGGTTTACTATATAGTAATAATATTCAAAACGAAGTAAATATTTCAGCTTTTTCAAAAACATATTGTAAATCTTTAAGAGATTTTTAATAATTAACGAACTTTTACATATTAGTAATTATTAAATTTGAACTAATTATATATTTATGATTCATATAGTAAATGTATATATTTTCTGTGAGAATTTTTTTGTAATTTATTTGATTTGAAATTAAATTCAAAATCGAAATCATAATGTGCTGGAATTTAATCTCAAACTAAAAATTGCAAGAAGAATATTTCAAAGGTTATAACAAATAAAAGATAATAATAAATATAAAAATGTCATTTTATATATATATTTATTTTTTTACAAGTTTTCTTCACAACAAGGTCATATACACGAAGATAATCCGAAAATATACGTTGTCTGCGTCAGAAATCTTGAGAAAATCTGAATTATAATTTCAGTTCAATATTTCGATGGACTTTAATCAATCATCCAGATAATCTTAATATCTTGTCTAATATAAAATTTAATCAACTATATCGACTTCCATTCCATTCAATGGCAATCAACGTCAATACACCCATTTTAATATTAATAATGGGTCAGAGCAAATAGCATAGATTTTTAATACATAAATTTTTATAGAGAATTCGTATGAATTCTCAAAAAAGCCTTACAAAAATATCGTTACTTTTTATGTAATCCTCTTGTATAGTATTTAGTCTATTAAAATTACTTTTTTTTTTATTTCTATTTGTGTACAAATCGACAAGAAGTGTGCCCATTTTTCTTTTTATTGAAAATTAATTGCATATATTCTATAGATTTAACGTCATATACCTCCCATATGGCAATTTATCACATGTTGCTAATTGAATATGCTATTTATTACGTTTACGTAAGCGTAAATGTTTTTCGCACATATTTATTTATACTGTAAATTCGCAATAAACGAATAATATCTATAGATAATACAAGCGTTTTAATTTAAATTCGAACGTTATTATTATCGTTATAATACATAATTTAACGATGAAAATATTTTAAACGTGCATTTGAATATTTGAAAATTTCATATAACGTCCGTGTGTTTGTATGTAATGGAATGAACGAGCGGCTGAACGGATAGATGACCAACCACTTGTTCTAATAAAAGCCGTAATCCATTATTGGCTCCATGAAACTCTACAGGGATGAATAGGGTGGAACGGGGAGATATTTCATGTCAGGGTTGACAAATCGGTATATGAAATTCGTGCACGAAATTGTTATTTTTTTTGAAAATCGCGGCGCAGAATTAGAACCGTTTTTTTTTATCAATATTGAATTTTATTTTTTTGCTTTACTTTACGGCGCGTCGATTTCGATTAATACGGTGTAATTTGTATTCTTTGTGAGCTAATTGTGTGAGAAATAAACTTCAGACTCTTTAACAATAGGTATTATACAATACGATGAAAGTTGACGGTGTGGGAAATCGTGTAATTAATTGGATTAATTACTGCAGTTGAAAGCGTTTTATTTGCGGTTAAAGAGTACATTGACACCTTTAGGTTTGATTTATTTCTAAGATCTACTTAATTGTATTTTTTATTTCATTAATGGCTTATTGTAGAGTTATATTTTAATGATAAGATTTTTTTTCCATAATATATTTTTGTTTCATTTTTATGTAAAAATTAAACATTTTTATTCATTCAAAAATTTTGCAAAATCTGTGATTATATTATTACTATTATAATTTGACGTAACTAGAAATAGTTAAGATTCAATTTTTCTATTTTTTTTTATTTCAAAAATAAAAAAAATATTCTATAAAGTTCGTATGCATATATATTATAAATTAACTCTTTTCAACATAAACAAATTAACAATTGTCAAAATAAAATAACCGATCGCAATACACATTCAATCGCAACACAGCTAATTGATTTATTTTAATTAGACTAGCGCCTATATTATATCATAGTTATTTTGAAATTTTCATTATAATCACGACAACAAATGCCCGGTATTGATTAAATTCGTACCTCACACCAACGTTCAGGTAGGGGGGGAAGGGGGCACTTTGTGTATCGTTTGTGTAACGCGATATCATGGATGCACCGGCGATCTATTCCATAATATTGCCATTGGAAATTCGATCTATCGGGACGAGGGTTATCATTGACTATATATAATGGTGGTTGTAAAATCGACCGCGTTATATCAAAAACTGTGCGTGGAGCTCTTGGTAAAAAAAAAAAAAAAAAAAAACTGTGTGCCCTGCCCTGTTCAGCGGTGCCTTGTAGCATCTTGTCCAGCAGGGCACACCGTCACAATCCACCATCACCATCACAATATCCATCACCACCGAGCACAATAACCGTAGCCATCGTCGGTGGGCGAACGGGCGTGCAAATATTGACCGATGTAAGTGGATGGATTCATCAGAAGGGAGGCTATGTCTGATGCAGCAGAAAAACCACCTTTTTTATCCCTCGCAGCCGTCGTCAATTATTCCGTATGTTCTCCACCTTTTTTTTTTTTTTATTATTATTCTATTCGTATCGGTGTGTCTCGGTTTCATTTACTCCGATGATCCCGCTCTGTTCTTCGTGCTATTATTAAATCATTCTGAGCGGTCAGTTGAGTCTGATATGTTTTTAAATTGTATATGATGAAGCGAAAGATGCATTTAAAAATATTCATCAATATCTGATTATGTTTTGAAAATGATATTTAAATGATATACATATTGTAAATCACAAATTCAAATCAGTGAGAGTTTTGATCTTTTAATATCAATGGAACCACAATAGAGCAAGTTTATATTTTTAAATATCTTGGAACTAGCGTATATGATTAGTGTGACCGTAAAAAAATACTTTATCACGAATTTAATAGACTAAATAAATATTTGTGGAGATTAAATAATTTTTGAACTAGATGAATGTTATCTTTATAATGCGACTGTGAGATTTGAACTCTGGACCCATTTATAGAAAAGAAATAGTGTTTATTATTAATAATAAAGAAATTTTTATTTACGTACTAAAAAACGAGTAAGGTTGTATTGTAATATTGTTTTATTGGTTATATCATGTTAAAAAAAATAAACATCCTAGAATGATTATTGAGGACAAGATTTTTGGTCAAAAGTTCATAGGCGCGTTAAAATTTTTCGATTACAGATATCAGCAATTTATTTAGTTGCATCTTAAAGGTCATATATATATATATATATATATATATATATATATATATATATATATATATATATATATATATATATATATTAATCACAAAACTTCTAATGGAGATTAAAATGAAATTAATTTAAA